>CAUYPK010060222.1:0-49966 GCA_963574355.1 Loris lydekkerianus | reverse complement strand
CAATGGTTTGGTCCCTGTCTTAGGTTGACTGAACGCAGAGTGATCTTACCCGTCTTTGGGTACTATGAATGTAATCCACTGTGCAGCCTCTCCATATCCTGTCTTAGGTTGTCCCAGTTTTGGGAATCTTACCCGTCATTGATGCTATGGAGGGCGGTGAAGAATAATAGTTAGATTCTTGGTTAATGAGCCAGTGATATCGGACCTCGACCTGATTTAACTGCCTCTAACCTTTTTGAAGGATACAGGGCCCAAAGGTGAAGGGTAAATAAGGGTAGCAGGGGAAGAAGGTAGGGTAAAGAACCAATTCCTTTCTTGTACTCCACGGAGTAGCTTTTTCTTTTTGTGCTCATTTCTAGGGGTAAAAAAAAAAGGAACTGGGGTATCAGGGTGGGAGGAGGGGAATCACTTAAAATGACACAGGGAGGGATGAGAAGGGGGAATCAAAATGGTACAGGAGAATCATAGGGGGGATTACCATTTTAGTAACCCCTTTTGATCCTCCTGTGTCATTTTGATCATCCCCTCTGATCCTCCTGTGTCATTTTAAGTGATCCCCGTCCCCCCCCCCCCCCGTGCCACTGAACACCTTCACGAGACATCCCCACCCACCCCTTTATCAGACATTTCCCCCCTGGGGCCTGCCTAGGGACTCTCACTGGGCTGGCTGGAGCCTGGACCTGGGCTGGAGCAGGGCCTACCACTGACTTGAGAACCTTCAGTCTTCATGAGGGCAGCCGCGAGCATCAGGGAGTGTCACCAGAGATAGACCAGCGCTCACCACCTTCGCTGCCTCCCATCCACTCCGATTCTCCTGTTCTTCTACACGCATCTGCGAAAGTCTCCTCTCTCCCGCCCCACGCTCACCACTCACTCCAACCTCTGCTCTGCCTCTATACAGCAGTAACGTCAGGACTCTGTAAAGTCACTGGTTGCTAGACGCCAGTTGGGTGGCCCTAGCAACCAGTTTACGGTTTACGGTAAATTAATTTTCATTCCGAGACAGAGCCTGGGGGGAGGGGAGGCTTATATTTCACCCACAAGGAAACCTGTCTTATTTTTGGAGGATGTTTTATTTTCGGGGAAACACGGTAGTTCCTTTATTGAACACTGGTGCACCTGTGCAAGTTTCTCAACCTTTCTGATCTTCCTTTTGGCCTGCTCATGACTGTTTCTGAAGATGATCACCAATACTGGTTTCTTCTGGAGGTCTTGAGCCCTCAAGAACTCTCATGTATAGACAAGTTCTTAAGATGTTGGAAGAGATTTTTGCTACCTTGAGTTCCTATAGCCACATGGGTCTGTCACTCTGTGTGCTCAGTGAATTCATGGATGGCCTGTCTGTCTGTGTTAAGGCTTTGTCTCACCTGCTGCCCGGCCATAGGCTTGTCAAGCATTTGGTATGTGACTGGGAACCGAAGATGACTTCCAAAGGGAGAGGTGTCTGACTTCCTTTCCCTTCTTCCTTGTGGCCAGAGACTGCAAACCCAGTTTTCAAAGGCATTCACAGAAATAGTGTCTTGTTGCACCCACCCTCATTCCAACAAACTTAAGTACCTTAACCTGTTTAAGATTACATCCCTCATAGGAGGGTAGAGTGTTGAGTCTTCATTTGAGTCTGGTTTAGGTGAAGAAATGTTATACAGTTCTCCAGAGGTCTGTTTATACACCAGTCTTACTTAAAATGTACATAATGTATTTACTTGGGAGTGGTATCCCAGTAGCAAAATGCCTATTTATCTGAATAAGGAAAAATGGTAAAGGAACTGCATTTAATGTGTGAAAGATTCAAAGTATGTAGGGAAAGAATCCAGTTTATACTTGTAGAATGATGGTTTTCAAGCTATTACTAAAGAAGAGAATTTAAAAGAAGTCTTGGCCATTTATTATTTGAAGATAACAGATTGATACACTATGGCCAAAAGACTAGTTCTAGATCAGCGGTTCTCAACCTGTGGGTTGGGGCTGCAGCATTAGGAAGGTTGAGAACCACTGTTCTAGACGTTAGGAGAAGGGTTATTGGAAACGGAAAATAGTTTTCTACTCCTGTATCAAAATGATCTTTATGTACTGTATGTAGTTTTGTCTTAGTCTGTTTTTTGTTTCTGTAACAGTGAATAATTTATTTCTTATGGTTCACATGGTGCCATCATCTGGTTCTTACTGTGTCAAAGCATGGCAGAGGGTAACACAGAGTGAGGGGGCAAAGTGTGTGCCAGCTTAGGTCTCTCTTTGGTTTTCAAAGCCACTAGTCCCTTCATGGGTCCCCACTCAGATAACTTTAACCCCAGTTACCTCCCAAAGGCTGCACTGAGTTTGGGATTTAAGTTTCTAATATGTGCAGTTTGTCCATGCTGGCATTAAAGAAAAGTCCAGAAAAAGGATGTTCAAGGGCCAGAAAGACAAAATATTTGAAACATTTCAATCTAGATTGTTATAAGAATTTTTGATGTTTTAGGCCCTCATTCAATCAGTATTTTTTGAGGAACAACTATGTATAGGCCCTGTGATAGACTTTATAAAAATAATGTCTTTGTCAGAAAGGACACTGTTTGTGCAAACCATATCCTCACTAGATTGTTTTTCTTATTCTCCTATAAGAAAAACAAAAGGACAGGAGAACAGGAGAATAAGAAAAACAAAAGAACAAAAACCACAAAACAAATAAAACCTTGAGCATATGTTTGATCTCAGATCATAAAATCTTAAATAGGTGAAGTAAACGCAGTGTTTATCAGCTTTTAGGAGGCAAGGGTTAAAAATGAAGTCCTAGAACCAGGCTGGCTGGGTTTGATTCCTGATCCCTCAGCTCTCTGTATTTTTGTTACCTCAGTCTGTAAATTGGGCTTATTGGAGACTTATGTATGCAAAATGCTTAGAACAAGTGTTGAACCACAGTAAGGATGCAATAAGTGGTAGTAACTAAGTTGAAGAATATCAGAACTTCTTAAAGACTTAGAGAACTGGGTATTGGACAAATGAAAGATATTAGTACAACAATTCCACAGTTAATCATCATGGACATACTAAGCAGATTTAATTGGCAAAGTGAAGAACCTATCTAGTAGACATGGTCCTCATTCTTGGCTCAAAATAAACCTCTTTAAATTGTTTTATAGAGTTTGGGTTCTTTTTCTTGACAGGAGAGTGGAAGAAGCTGTCTTCCAATCATCTTTCCCAGTAAGAGATATGGTGAGCTAAAGGAGGGGCCGTGTGCCTTGAGGCAGGCTGTGGTGTAACCAGGGAGGGGCTTTGTGAGTTGGTGGTGGGTTGTAGTGGTGGTGATGGTGGTGAGAAGATGGTTGAACCCTCAGGAAATCTGCTTGGGGTGGAGGGGCCTTCAGAATCTCATCTATTGGCTTTGCAGAAAATCCCCATTTCTGGGGAACAACATAAAAGGTCAAGTAGTTAAGGGAGATGATTATTTGGGGATCATTGGAATTTGTTTTGTGAGGGGCTACTTATATTTCCACTGTGAATGGTCCAAAAAAACTTTTCAATAAATGGATTATCTTCGGTTTAGCTATGAACTAACTGTTTGATACATTTCAACATAGGCAGTCTTTCCCTGTCTGTGTTCTGATCTGGAGGCAAAAGTAGGAAACCTTGCTCCCATAAAACATTGCCTTGTGAAGAATTTTTTATTCTTATGTCAATATTTTGTGAATTTTGTCAATATTGGATTATATTTTTTTCCTTAAAAGAAGGTTTTTAATTGAAAGGTGCAAGCCATGGCCAGGTTTATTGACAAGGAGGGGTGACCCTCCTGCAAAGGTGGCATCTGTACCCAAGGGCAGTTAGAGGCCCCTTTTATATGAGGCTGTAGTGAGTGAGCAAATTCCACTGCTTGCCTGGATTTGGCTCTAACTTCTGTGGGTGGGGCTAACCAGATCCTTTGTGTCTTTTCCTTAGAGAGGGGGAGGAGAAGGGAAAGGGTTCACCTATGCCTGTGTTAGGCCCCCCCCCAACACTAAGGGAAAATGGGCAATTTGCTTGATGTTTTAGTCTTATAAAATCTTCCTCCATGCCACCATGAACTCTGTATTATAGAATGGTAGACTTCCCATTTTCATATTATTCTTAGCCTTTTATTTTTAGGATTCTGTTAGTGCCTTTCACAGTAAATGTTTGTTGAATTGAACTGAACTTGCTGAGTAGATGAGTTAGGTGTTTTACTTTGCTGAAAAGCATTTTTTTGTTGCAAGTATAAAAGAATAACTTGTGGTTATTGCTGTGTATACTTACTTGATTCATTCATGTTTGATATTTTCAACATATTTTTCTGTGTTTACTTGGAGGTGGAAATTAAATTCTATTCTAAATCAGTTGGCAGCTGTGAGTTGCTATAGGTGGTCTGTCAATTAAGTTTGCCAATAGATCTTACAAAAAGTGCTACATACCTCTTTGCTGAATTACTGTGGTCACCTTTGAAGTACTCCCCTCAAGAATTTATGCACCAGTGACTGCTAATGCCTAATTTACCCTTTAAAGCAATTTTGAAACTCTTTCTCTGGAATGGCCATCAGAGTTGTCATCATATTACCTGTGATGTCGTGAATGCTATTAGAATGTCTTTCTTTCAATGTTTCCTTTAAATTTTGGTAAAGAAAAAAGTCACTGGTGACCAGATCAGGCTGGTAGGAAAGGCGTTCCAATACAGTTATTTGTTTGCTGGCTAAAAACACCCTCACAGACATTGCTGTGTGAGCCCATGCATTGTTGTGATGCAGGAGCCGTGAACTGTTGGCAAAACGTTCAGGTTGTTTCTGTCTTTTTCACCAGCCTTTTCAGCACTTCCAGATAATAAACTGAGTTAACTATTTGTCTATTTGGTACAGATTCATAATGAATAATCCTCTGATACCAAAAAAAGGTTAACAACATCGTTTTGACTCTTGATTCAGACTGATGGAACTTTTTTGGTCATAGAGAATTGGCTGACTCTCATTGTGCACCCACTTTAATGCTTTGTTTCATGGTGAACACATGGTTGTTTCATCACCATGAAACAAAGCATTAAAGCGGGTGAAACACATGGATGTTTCATCACTAGTGATAATAACATGGCCCAAAATACCGTCTCTCCTCTCCAAAAGGTCTTGGCAAACTTCGACTCCTTTTACTTTTGTTCATTGGTGAGCTCCTTTGGAACACCTTTTGTATACATCTTTCTTATGCCAAGATTTTTCAGTTAAGATTTTCCTTACTGCTTTTCTATCAACGTTTACTTGGTCTGCCATGCTTCTCTTAGTTAGCCAACGATTTTTACCCACAGTTGGATGAATTTTTGCAGTGTTTTCATTAGTTCTGCTTGTTGTTAGTTTGACCTGTCTTCATCAGTGTTCTTTCTCTCCCACTCAGATAAACATTTAATCCATTTGTGCACTGTCATTTTCTTCATGGCATTATCCCCCATAAACTTGGACTAACATGTCACTGATTTCACTTCCACTTTTGCCACGTTTAACAAGAAATTTACAGATGCTTGTTCCTTGCTCTAATTCAAGCTCCAGCATTCTTGCAATAGCACTCAAAAACACTCAACAACAATAATGAACCCCATTCACCAAGACACTGCCACACGAAGATATGAACAGAGCTGTGAGACACTGATACACTAAGGTTATGAAACCTTACTGAGTTGTTTGTATGGTGTTGCCAGCATAAGCACATAGTGGCAGCTTCATGAACTTAATTGTCAAACCTGGTAAGATCAGTAGGCTTGAAGTTAAAAGATCAAGTTTATGGCTTGATTCTGCCATGTGTAGAGCATTCCTATTAGAATGGTCTGCTTCACTCTCCTTTTCCTCATCTGTAAAATAATGACTGCCTTATAGGGTTTTGTTAGGATTAAAAGGGGATGGCTGGGCTAGGTGGCTCATACCTGTAATCCAGGCACTCTGCGAGGCCCAGGCAAGAGGATTACTTGAGGTTAGGAGTTCCAGACCAGCCTGAGCAAGAGTAAGACCCTGCTTCTACAAGAAAATAGAAAAATTAGCTGGGTGAAGCTGAGGCAAGAGGATCACTGGAGCCCAGAAGAATTTGAGGTTGCAGTATAAGCTGTGATGAAGCCACAGCAACAGAGTGAGACTGTCTCAAAACAAACTAACAAAACAAAACAAAACAAAAAACCCCACCACATTAAGCACTATCTAGCACAGTGTCTGATACATGGAGAATGTTCAATAATGTTTACTGTGTTAAAACACAAACAGCACTGTGTGCTTTAGGTATATCTTAAGATTAATTTAACAAGGTTTTTATAAAATCATAAAACCTTAGAATTAGAGGGGATACCAGAATTCAAACTCTGTCTTCCTTATAAGAATTTAATTTCTTCTCCAGTATCCTGGGCAAGTGTTCATTATTTTAGTTGCTGTTTTTTCTTCAGGCAAGGCACTGTCTTAGGTTTTCAGGAAGCTGCAGAGTTGAATTGGACAGATACTCTTTCCAAGACAGTTATTTAGAGTAGGCTTTATTGAAGAAGTGACAGTGAAGCTAGATTTTGAGGGATAGGGTAGAATCTGAATATTTATGGGGATTGCCAATTGCAAGAACATGTGGAACTAAGGAAAAGAGAGAGGACAGGTGCAAAAAATCATGAACATGAGTGATCCATTTGACTGGATTGTAAAGGAATGATAAAAGGTAAGGCTGGAAAAGATTATGACCAAATAATAAAGTAGAAGTAACAGTAGAGGTAAACATCTTCCTTCCCCCAAGCACTTCAGATTATTGGAATTACCAGATTTATTAATTGAATTAAAAATACTAAAAGATTAAAAATATAGACACAAATTAAAAATGACCAGACAGGTTTGACAAATAATTTCTTTAAGGGAAAAAGCAATCATTGAAATTTAGAAACTCAGTGAACAAATTCAGCAGTAGATTAGGTATGTTTTGAGGAATGAATTAATATAGATCTCAGGAAATTAACCATGTGTAGTACTAGTAAAGATGAAAAATATAAAAAAGAAGTTAAGAGACAAGGAGAATAGAATGAAGTTTAAAATGAGTCTAATTGGAGTTCTAGAGAGAATGGGGGTAGCTCTCAGCTGTTACCAGTTCAAATACATACTGGGTGAACGTTTTCTAGAATTGATAAAAGGCATGAATTCTCAGCTTTAGGAAGCACAGTGAAACACCAAATGGAAGACATAAAAATCTTATGCCTACTTGGTGATTGTAAATTGAGCTGTGATAAACAAGCTAGTGCAAAAAGAAAAAAAAATAATTCTATACCTAGCCATAGTGAAATTGCAGATAATCAGATATAAAGAGAATATCTTAATAGAGAAAATAGATTATTATCTATGAAATAGCCACATTCAAAGTACCTAATAACAACAGTAGAAACCTAAAAAGAATAAAATTATAAAATGCTGAAAGAAAATAACTGCCAACCTTGACATTTTTATTCATCTATACTTTTATGTAATAATAAAGATGAAGTGACCTTTTTGAACAAATAAAAACTGAATTTGCTGCCATAACACATGTACACATTTACTTAACGTCCTTGATACATAGTAAATGCTTGATTTACAGGTGGATGAATATCTTATTCACCATGGCAAACAGTGGAATTGACTTCAGAATTTTTCAAAGAGAAGCTGGAATCTCATCAGGACTGCTAACATGATTAGTCTTATTGCAAAGATAAGAGATATAGTCAAGTCTCTAGGATGTGATTTTGGAATGGTTGAATTTCTTTCTTGTATTTACTTATAGGCTGCTTCCTATTTACAAAGGTCCTAAATGCTAATGTTGATTTATATTTGAATCAAGAATTTCTACTCAAAATATTCTTAGATTTTCATATCTATTAATTAGAAGACAGTTCTAAATTTATTTCTGAGAACCTATTCTAATCTTCAGGAAATGTGAAAGACATATTAATAACAACAACAATAAAAAAAATAGAATGTGATGCTTTTTAAATGGCCAAGCACATTGCAAACCAGAAGCTATTCTTTGTCCCTTAGGGCCCTAACTTTAAAAAAGAAGTACAGTGGGACCTCTGTAAGTTGACCACCCAAGGGATAGTAACAAAGTGGTCAACACACAGAGGTGGTCAACTTACGAAACTAGGCCTACTGTGCTGATAGGTACATGTGGTGCATGCCTGGTCTGTGGAAATTAGGTCAACGTAAGGAGGTGGTCAATGTAGGGAGGTGGTGAACTATGGAGCTGTTTTCGTGCTTTGGGTATTTTTGTTTTTAAACTTTTAGATACTCTGTGAGGGGGTGAGTGCTCTGAGCATATATTTCTCTCTTTGTTAAAACTAGTTTCTTTGAAACAGTTTTGTTGTGGACTTAAGTTTCATATCCTTATAGCCTTGCTCTAATATGTATTGACTTTTGGAGCACTTTTCATTCATGCAGGAGATTTTTTTGAGCACCTAACAGATTCTACAGTGTACTAACAATTGTCTGAACTATAGTGTATTGAACAAGGTTAACAAAGTGCCTGTGCTCAGGAAGCTTACCTTCTAGTGGGGATAAGCAAAAACCAAACACACAAACAGGTTTTTAAATGATGAGATGTACATAGAGTGACAAGATAGTGACTTGGGAGGGACAGTGTTTTTTAGATTAGATAGTAAGGGGGTCTCTCTGAGGAGGTGGCATTGAGAGACTGGAATAATGAAAAGAAGCCACCCAGACAGAAGCTTCGTGAGCTGAAGGAACAGAAGTTGCAAAGGCTGTAAGGCTAAGAGTGAATGAGCTCACTGTACATTCCTGTGATACTGTAAGTGCTGAGAGGGCATATTAACTTGATGGCTTAATGTGAGCTGACATGCTCTATGGAAATTAATTTTTGTTTTATGGTGATGTAAAGATCACACCAGATTATCACAATTTGAAATTCTTAATCATTCATTGACTCGGGTATTATGAGTTACCCTAATTTTTACCTTGTTCTATTATTTGGCTAGTGGAACTCAAACTCAAATGGAAAACATGCAATCTAGATGTTTGATTTGTTGGCTGGCTTATGGTTCTGTTCTCTTTAGACAGTTTTTGTGACCCCATTGTAATATAAAAACATTAAAATATTTGGTAAATTAGTTCAATTATAAATCTAGGTTTTCATGTAGATAAACAATAATGACAAAGAATTATAGTGTCTTAGATATGGAAGAGACTTTAAGGGAGTATTCAGAATTCCAAATTATGTTATATAATTTAAGCATTTAATCTGTTTTCTTTAGAATAAACTTTATCCTATAAATATGTAATTATATATAGATTTTCTACATGAATAAGAAACCTTTAAAATTGCATGGAATGTGCTTGGTGCTTGTAGCACAGTGGTTATGTCGCCAGCCACATACACCAAGGTTGGCAGGTTCAAACCCAGCCCAGGCCAGATGAAATAACAAGTACAGCTGCAGCAAAAAATAGCCGGTGTTGTGGCAGGCACCTGTAGTCCCAGCTACTTGGGAGGCTGAGGCAAGAGAATCACTTAAGCCTGAGAGTTGGAGGTTGCTGTGAGCTGTAACACTACAGCACTTTACCAAGGGTGACATAGTGAGACACTATTTCAAAAAAAAAAAAAAAAAAGAAGAAGAAGAAAAAAAAATTGCATGGAGTGCATGTGCTTGTACCCTTTTATCAAAAGCAAGCACATTTCTTGGCACCTATAGCTTGAGCAGCTAAGGCGCCAGCCACATACACCAAATCTGGCAGGTTCAAATGCGGCCCAGGCCTGCCAAACATAAATGACAAGTACAACCAAAAAATAACCAGATGGTGTGGCTGGTGCCTGTAGTCCCAGCTACTTGGGAGCCTGAGGCAAAGAGAATCGCTTAAACCCAAGAGTTTGAGGTTGCTGTGAGCAGTGATGCAATGACACTCTACCCATGGTGAAAGCTTGAGGCTCTGTCTCAAAAAAAAAGAAAAGAAAAGAAAAGAAAAAAGAAAAGAAAAGAAAAGAAAAGAAAAGAAAAGAAAGAAAGAAAGAAAAAGTAAGCACATTTCTTAATTTGTACTCATTAAGGACTTTACTTAACTTTTATAGATCTCTAATATTTGTTCTAGGTTTTCAGTCTCCCAGACTGAAGCTTTTCAAGATTAGAATCATCTGATTCATCTTTCTGGCCCTATTGAGCAGTATAGTAATAATCTCTCAAAATTATTTGTTGAGTGTGAGTGAATGTATGAACATTTATCATGCCATTATTTTTTGAATACTCATGCTCATTGTACTTTAAAAGATTGGCATAACATTGATTACTTTTTTGAAAGTCACTTTATAAAATTGTTGGAAAATATGCGTTTTTGAAGGGGAGTATCAATGTGAAGAACACTCATCTCAACCAAGAATCAGAAAATAGATGTGAATTTCATTTTTGCTACTCATTCAGAGTGTCCTTAAATAAATCATGCAATCTTGCACTTCATTTTCTTGTTTATGAATGCAGTGAAAGGGTTGTATTGATCATTGTTTACATTTCTCTGTGCCCTAAAATTCTTATCCTTCGCCATTTACAAGAACCTGGAAAGATGGCCTTTTAAGTTAGATTTAACTGTAAATCTAATCATTTTGGACAGTGGTGCTTAAACTATTTCATTAGGGAAAACCCTGGAAAAGGTTCGGTTGTGGTTACACAAGCCGAGTATATGATATGATTAGTTGTTCACTTTTTATTTTCTTTGATGGGTGTACTCTTTACCTATTTAGTTTTCGACTTAGTATTGGGATTATTTTAGGCAAACAAATGATAATATTTGCAAGAATGGATTTAGGAAGTATGGTAAAATGTCTAGATCTTGATGGTCTCTAAGTAAAAGGACTTAGAAAAAATATAGACCATTGTGGGAAATAGTCTATAATAAAGGAGAAAAAAATGTTAAGGTTTAAATTTTTCAGAGTAGGGGTAGGTGCTAGATAGATGCTTCTCTCTTTCATATTAAGTTGTAACGTTCTCTTTTAGAATTGTTAGCATATTGTTTAGGAAGTTTTCCATGGTCAAAATAAAATCAGTTTACTAGCATATTAAAGCTTAGCACAGAGAATTTTAATAGCTTCATTTGATCTCCTAAATCAGTGGTTCTCAACCTGTGGGTTGCAACCCACAGGAACTGCTGCTAAAGGGCTGTGGCATTAGGAAGGTACAGTTGGGGAAGATTATTTGCATGACAGTACTACAGATGCTCTTTTTTCTTAGTGGGCAAAATGAATTCTGGCTACCCTGTAGGTGTGCTGCTGGCTTGGGATCTGGCATGCCTGTTGTACTGTCTGCCTTGTTCTCTTTCAAATTCATGTTAGAAAAGTCCTCACAAGTGTTTATATTACCTTGTCTCTTCTCAGTGCTTCTAGACTAGGGAGGGAGAGCTATCGAGGCTTCTTACAGGTTAAGTAGATAATGTTTTTTTGACTTGCCATTCTGTTACCATCTTAAAAAAAAAAATCTCTTTTACGATATCTATTATGTAAGAAGGAGGAATGGTGCCACAGACTGTATTCTAATTCAAGATAGGATCTATTTGATTTACTAACATTTACCCTATTTATTGATGCCATTTTTAATAGTAGGTAACCATTCCTTGTTGCTTAGGAGTCTCTCCATACTTATTCTCTGGAGCACCAAGGTAAGCTTTAGAAATTTCTGCCTTCACTTTTGTAGAGTATGACCATGATGCAGAGGTCAAAATTGTCATAAGATATTTCTCTTAATGTTCTACTGAGTCAGTTACTTGGTGTTATCATAGCCAGTGTGGTCTGAATGGGTTATAGAAGGCTCTTTTCTTGACCAGGAAGAATAGGGAACCCATTAAAAGTCATTGCGAATTTTCTTTTGTAATTGCATGATGAATGATCTGAAATAAGTAGAGCCTATACAAGAAATATGTCCTGGAGGTACTGTTTTCTAGTAATAATAATTCAGAAAGGGTCTATAGTGGCTGCTTTAATATTTTAAAATCTTTAGAGTTTTTTTTTTTTTTTATTTTGAGACAGTGTCATTTTGTTACCCTCTGTAGAGAGCTGTGGCATTGTAGCTCATAGCAGCTTCAAACTCTTGGGCTCAAGTGATCCTCTCACCTCAGCCTCCCAAGTAGCTGCCACTACAGGAGCCCACCACAATGCCCAGCTATTTTTTTAAAGACAGAGTCTCACTCTAGCTCAGGCTGGTGTCAAATTTGTAAACTCGGGCAATCCACCCGCGTGGGCCTCCCAGAGTGCTGGGATTATAGGCATGAGCCACTATGCCCAGCCCTAAAAGTTTTCTTTTATCTTTAAAAAAAAAAAAAAAAAAATTGCATTTAGAAAGTTTTCTTTAGTTCACATACAGTTAAGTCATCAGTTGGACAAAGAATTTACCCTACTGAAGGAGATAAGTTTTGGTGAAGATTCAGTAAGGGCAATATTTTGGAAGTTAATCCGATTAATCTTTTAGAACCTAGGTAACATGAGACTTAAATTCAGGCCAAATAGAGAGACATGGTTAGAAAGAATCCAGACTTATACTCTTTCTAAGCAAGCTAAGCTTAGTAGTTGTTGCGTGATCGGAGACACAAGAGAGTCAGCAGCTTTGCCACAGGTGTGAGCTCGCTCCTGCAATGTTGATGGGCCCAGGGAAAAATGACTACACACACAAAAGCCAATTAACCCTTACTAGGCTCACTTCATGTGACTCATGTGGGGAGCTCTGTCACCCCACGGTAGTTGAAAAAAATCTTTCTTGAAAGATTGAAACAAACAAACAAAAATAGAAACATATATGATAAAAACCACTTGGTATAAACCTACAACTCCTTTTTTTCTATGTACATACATATATATCTAGATATAGATAAAAGTGGACTCATACCCATAGCTTATCCAGCATATTCCAATTATAGTAGAACCTCTATGAGTTGAGCGCCCAAAGGACTGTAACAAACTGGTCAACATATGGAGATGGTCAACATGAGGAAGTAGGCCTGCCGTACTGATACGTGTATGTGGTTCATGCCCGGTCTGTGAAAATTAGGTCAGTTTAAGGAGGTGGTCAACTGTGGAGGTTCTACTGTGCATGCAGAGCACTATAGTGTGAAATACGAGGACTGACCTTTGATGACTTATTTTATGAACATTGATTTTTAAAGAATTACAGGCTAGAAATGTTGGTGTATATGTGCAAGTACATGACTAAGTTGATAAGCAAAACTTACTTGATAAGGAAAGAGGAGTTGAAATTGAAAACCGTAACTTAATGTGGATTGTGTACTATTCTAACAAGACCACATTTTGGAAATTCCAATTTGTTCATAATATGCACCCATGGAGTTTTGCAGAGTTGTGGCAGAGTATGTGGCAGCCACTTTTCCTAGCAGAACACTGACGAAATACTTACTAAATTCTGATAACACCTTAATTTTGAGTTATCAACACTGAATTAATAATTCTTACTAACTTACATGTTTGTTATTGGTTTAAACTTCAGATGGTTGAAACTGGCTTAAATACAAAGGAATTTGCTTGGCTAATAGGATTTTGAGACCAGAAGCTTTAGAGGCAAGAGGACTGGGCTCTATTTTGACTCTGTTCTTCCATGTGTTGCTTTGACCTTAGGTTCTTTCTCTCACTGTTGCAAGATAACTTGGCAGGAGCAGCTGGGGAAATACATTTCCTTGCTCATGTTCAGAGAAAGGAGAGTAACAACCATTTAGTGTTCTTTATGAAAACTGAAAATAACTATCACAGAAAAGTCTAGGCACTCTGTCCCTGATTTCCTTGGTCAGAATTAATTGGCGCCCTCGGTGATTAGGGCGCCGGTCCCATATACTTAGGGTGGTGGGTTTAAACCTGGCCCCGGCCACACTACGACGAAAAAATAGCTGGGTGTTGTGGCAGGCTCCTGCAGTCCCAGCTACTTGGGAGGCTGAGGCAAGAGAATCGCCTAAGCCCAGGAGTTGGAGGTTGCTGTGAGCTGTGATGCCATGGCACTGTACCAAGGGTGATAAAGTGAGACTCTGTCTCTAAAAAAACAAAAATAAGGGAATTAGTCATGAGCAGGTCATTAGCTAGGGGGATAGAATTAATCATTCAGATTCTTCCCTGGAGCTGAGGTTGGTTTCTAAATGTCTGTTCTTCTTCAAATGGGGAGAGTTGGTATGGCAGCCAGCATATATTGCTAGTATGTACCTCTCTGTCAAATATCTCAGTCAATAGAATCAGCACTAATGGCACAAAGACAATACTTTGACAGTCATTGGTATAGTGAGAAGTGGGCTGAGGATGGACCCTAGGGAAAACTGACGTTTAACAAACAGAGCTCAGGGGGGCCTGTGACTACGGTTCCCATTCATGCTGCTTTGATGTCCAACAAGACAATCATGTGGACTCCAGGATTCATTTCTTTTTTTATTTCTTTTTCCAAAAGACTAAAGTAAATGCTGGAAATATATTACACTTAGAAATTGAGATTTTAATTTAATCTTTAAGTAAAAATGTTTCTTGAAAATTTAAGTTCCTGTACCTACAGTACAAGCATTTTCTAATTTAAGAAAAAAAAGGCAAGCAGAAGAAAATAAGTTAAATGTATTTAACATATTCTTTGCTGTTTCCTGCCTTGTGTGTAGTCAAAACTCTAACCTTTACATACATTTCATCAAATTTCTTGTCAAACAGATGACAAAATAATCCTGAAAATAAGTAAATAAACACTTACCTTTGAATTTCCAGGGGATTTTTTCTTTTTTTTTTCTTTTTTCTTTTTTTTTTTTTTGTAAATTATGGCTCATCTTCAATTAAAATATAATTTAAAAAGTATTATTTGGGGCATAATACTGAAGGCATTTAGAAATTCATTTTTAACTATAAGATTAAAAAAACTAGGCTCTGCACCTGTGGCTCAAGGGGCTATGGCACCAGCCACATGCACCTGAGCTGGCGGGTTCAAATCCAGCCTGGGCCCACCAAACAATGACGCCTGCAACCAAAAAATAGTGGGGCGTTGTGGCAGGTGCCTGTAGTCCCAGCTACTTGGGAGGCAGAGGCAGGAAAATCACTTGAGCCCACGAGTTCGAGATTACTGTGAGCTCTGATGCCATGGCACTCTACTCAGGGCGACAGCTTGGGGCTCTGTCTCAAAAAAAAAAAAAAAAAAAAAAAAATCACTTAAAACTATTCAGTTCGTTTGAATTTATCAATTTTAATAGTGTATGGCATGTTTGATTTACCCAGTGTCTCTTCTCCATTAAATCTCTCTGTGTATCTCTGGTCAATTTAATGTTACTGGTTCAACTATTTCTTTAAAGTGCTGCCCGTTAGAAATGTGGAAAGAAAAGAAATATGGAAGGAGTTGTGAATATACTAAAGTTAAAGGAAAACTAAAAGGTGTATTTTGTAGTACATGAGAGCCGTATCTTATCAACTTATGTGGTTTTTTAAAAAAAATTCTTAAGCATAGTGAGGAATGTTACAGTTTATAACTCAAACTTCATACTCATCCTTACATATATAATATCTTAGAAAGAAATCATTATTTTCTTACAATGGAAAATATAATTAGTTAGGTTTATAATCATGTGAAGACTTGGGTGACTGGAAATGGATTGTGACTGGTAATGGGTCATGAATGGTAGTGGATTTAGTGTCCTGTGTGCAAGAACCCGTCTTTCCTTGAGTAATCATGAAGAGACACCTGATATTCTCTTGGTGCTTGAGTAGAAGAATGAACCACTGCTAATCTCTGGAAATCTTAGTGAGATACTAGCCAGCAGACTCACTTCAGGAGACCAGTAAGTTTAACATTTTATTTTGCTGTTAGCCCTCACTTAGTTCCAAGGAGTGAGATAAAACATTACATTTTTTGGCTTGGCGCCCGTAGTTCAGTGGTTAGGGCGCTATCCACATGCACTGGGACTGGTGGGTTCAAACTTGGCCGGCCTGCTAAACAACAATGACAAAACAACAACAACAAAAAAAATAGCTTGCTGTGGGGAGGGCACCTGTAGTCCCAGCTACTTGGGAGGCTGAGGCAAGAGAATCGCTTAAACCCAAGAGTTTGAGGTTGCTGAGAGCTGTGATGCCACGGCACTCTACCAAGGGTGACAGCTTGAGACTCTTGTCTCAAAAAAAAAAAAAAAAAAAATTGCATTTTTCATTTCATAGTTCAGTCTCCTCTGAAGTTTGACACTGTAAATCAGTGGTTCAGAATCTTCTAGAGAATTTGTTAAAACACAGATGGCTGGATCCTCTACCCTGAGAGTTTCTGATTCAGTAAGTGTGAAGTTAGCCCTGAGAATTTGCATTTCTAGTGAGGCCTCAGCTGATACTTACACTACCCAAATACTGCCCTTTAAGAATCAATATTGTAGGGTAGTGCCTGTGGCTCAAGGAGTAGGGTGTCGGCCCCATATGCCGGAGGTGGCGGGTTCAAACCCGGTCCTGGCAAAAAAACTGCCAAAAAAAAAAAAAATAATAATAATAATAATCAATACTGTAAAAACACTTAACTTTTTGTTAAAACCAAGGAACAGTTCTATTAAATGTATTTAAGGAAAAGATTCATACTATTTACTACTATTTAGATTAGACTTTATTTTATTTATCTCTCTGGATGTTGTTTATTACGTTAAGTGACCCACAGGGAATATTCACTTAAAAGTTTATATTTATTTAATGAGAGAATAGTTACTGTTTGGTGATTAGCATCTTGAAACTTCTCACAGACAAATTAGTTACTGTTAATAGGCTAAAAGCTACTTTGGAATAGCAGAAAATACTTTGCTTGATTTTGCTTAATATTTCAAGTAAAGATAGGTTTTTTGTTTTGTATTTTTTCTTAAGTAAGATAATATAATTGTTTCACTCATTGAGTATTGAAACTTTTTAAATCAATTTGAAGCCAGTACAACCTCTTTGCCATTGCCAGCTGTGCGTGTTGCTATGGAAACTTAGTAGGCACCAGCAGAATTGCTGTTTTGTAAGGACAACACCTGGCTTATTTGCATCCATTTTAAGTTGGGGGACATTTCAAAAGGATAAAAGGATTCAAGATGTACCAATGGACAATCAAAAAGAACTTGTCAGTTTGTAACCACTATATTGAGTTTGTAACCACTATATTGAAAGGGTGGATTTACAGGTTCTAATCTGGAGGATTTAAGTTTAAATTTGTTTTGTGTATTTATTTTTCCCAGTGTCTTGCTATCCTGTTTCGTTAAGGTGCTTTTTGTTGTTTTGTCATCGGTATATCCTCTTAAAATTTAAATATTTTCTTTTCATCATCTTAAAGGACATAAAGTACATGCAGGTTAGAATTTTTCAAGAGAAAAAGAATTCAGTTTCTTTCTTTGCAGTTTTATTAAGCAATAAAATATCTTGGCAAGTTTTTGACCACTGCTAGAGGATTATGGCAGAAGTTTATGTTGATCTTTGCTTTCAAATACAACTCCCTTATTAAAGAAGGCAGTTTGAAGTGTTTATGCATTTGATTTTGTTTGCACCATTGTTGGTTCAGAGTTAATAAGGACATCACTGAATATATAGAAAAAATTATATGGGCTAGTTGCGTATTAAGTATGTTATATGAAATAGCTTTCATTAGTTATGCTACTTGATCAGTCATAGGAATTTATACCAGTTATAATAATTAGTTACACTAATTCACTAATTCAGAAATATTCATATAGTATAGGTATATGGCAAATGAGAGAGCATGCCCCATTTGTTGGCTGAGGCTGTTTGAACTCTCTGTTGATAAGGATTCTGAGTCCTCATGGTGATCAACCAGTGATTGTGAATTTCTGTACTGCAGTATGTAGAGTTTACCTTTCTTTTCTAAATTTAAAATGTAATTGTGTATCTTCTTTTGTTTTTCTATTTCTTTTCTTTTTTTTTTTTTTTTTTTTAAAGACAGAGCCTCACCCTGTTGCCCTGGGTGGAATGCCATGGAATCATAGCTCACCGCAACTTAATTGGGCTTGAGCAATCTTCTTACTTCAGCCTCCTGAGTAGCTGGAATCTACAGGCACATGAAATGATGCCCCGCTAGGTTTTCTATTTTTAGTAGAGATGGGGGTCTTGCTCTTGCTCAGGCTGATCTCAAACTCCTGAGCTCAGGCAATCTACCCACCTCAGCCTCCCAATGTGCTGGGATTATAGGCGTGAGCTATAGCGCCCAGATTGTATCTTCTTTTAGAATACTTTACAACAATAGCAACCTGTATCTATCTATTCTACATTCGTATGTATGTATGTATGTATGTATGTATGTATGTATGTATAAATAAAGCCAATTGAAGTACATACTTATAAATTTGGGGGAGGTTAATGTTGGATTTGGCCAGTTTTGTTTTTTTTTTAGTGAAATGTATTCTTTAAAGAAAATCTAATTAGAGTGTTTTGTCCAACTTTCATCAAAGAATAGCACCTTACAATACATGTTCAAAGAACTTTGTCTCATTCACCTCCATGTCCTTTAGAAAGGACTGGTGCTAATTGTCTCTATTTTGGAGGTGAGGAATTAGGCACAGGAGAAGTTCCTCCATAAGGCAGATAAGCACCCCTTGGTGGGTCCTGTGGTTATTCCCCACTGTGTAGAATTGTACCCTCTTAAAGTGTTAGGTCATTTTATACAGTTTACTCAGTTTTGCCTTTTTCTCTTTTTGTATTCATAGACTGGAAAAGTAAGAAGAGCTTTCCTGCCTTTTAAATTACCAAACTACTCTCAGTTTTCAATGAATCAGTTCAAAGAAAGAATGCAGTCTTTCTATACCTGGGTAAATATTTTCTGCTAAATAAAGCTATTAATTTAATAGCCGCTGGTAAATCCAGGTGTTATGATTGCCTTTACTTTTGTGGAATGGCTATTAAAATGACTTATCACATATGGTTTTTTTTTATTTTTAACTCTGAAATTCATTTGATATTTGTCGATAATGATGCTTGGGATGCCTGTGACATAGCCAGCAATGGAAAATAGTTTAGAATTGGCCTGGTACTTAGATTAGACTCTAGTCTTTTTTTTAAAAAGTTGTAAAATACAAATAGGGTATATAATATATTTTTATATCATCTTTACTCTGTGATAATGTAACAATACCAATAATCTCTGTATGATAGTTTAAAGAAGCACTTTGTAAATAATGGTTTTGTAAAACTAGTAATCAGAATATTATAAATCTATTTTTTAGCATTTTACAAATAACTTATATGAAGATTAGACATTAATCTGTCTAAAGATTAGACATTAATCTTTAATTTATGTGGATTTTAATCTATACTATTCATAGTGAGAAACAGTGTACATTAGCTTGCTGATACCTTTCTATTTTGGACACGCTTATGTTAGAATTTTAAAAAAGGGGAGATAACATTGACAGGTAATGTTTTTAGTCAAATTCTTTCTAACTAGAGCTTTTTAAAATAATGTGAAATTTATTGGCCTTTGGCATTATAGAAAAACTATAAACTTACTTACTTACCCTAAGTATTACTTGTACCTACTCATCATACCCCAAGTAGAAGGAAAGAAGGTGGGACCCAGCCGGGCAGCTAATGTTTATTAAATTAACTCCTCTGCTGGGTATATCAAAGTCTTGACAATTAAGTTCACGGACTCATTAGAAAAGGTGCTCCATCTTCATTGCTGAATATCACTGCGGTCACTTTCAAAGTACTCCTCTTGGAATGCTATGCACCAATGCCAGCACCTAGTCTACCCTTCAAAACAGTTTTGGAACTTCTTTCCTGGACTAGCCATCAAAGCTATCCTTGTGTAACCTTAATGTCCTGAATGTCATCAAAATGTGTTCTTCTTAGTATTTCCTTTATGTTTGAGAAAAGGAAAAAAGTCCTTGGGAGGCCAAATCAGGTGAGTAGGGAGGGTGTCCCGATACAGTTATTTGTTAAATACTCCCTCATAGACTGTGCCGTGTGAGCTGGTGCGTTGTGATCATGTAAGAGCCTGAGTTGTTGGCCAGGGTTTTTCAGTTAAGAGTTTCCTGTTTCTCTATCCATGTTTACTTGGTCTGATATGCTTCTTATAGTTAGCCAATGATTTTGATGCATAATTTGACAAATTTTGCAAGGTTTTCCTCAGTTTTGCTCGTTACTGGTCGTCCTGACCTCTCTTTATCAGTGACACATTTTTGACAAATTTTTGCAAGGTTTTCCTCAGTTTTGCTCGTTACTGGTCGTCCTAACCTCTCTTTATCAGTGACACATTTTCTCCCTTTAGAAAACATTAATCCATTTGTACACTGCCATTTTCTTCATGCCATTATCTCCACAAAGTTGGGCTGACATGTCCCTGATTTCACTTCTACTCTTGCCAGGTTTAACAAGAAATTTACGAGTGTTTGTTGGTTGCTCGAATTTAAGCTCTGACACTCTCACCATGGTACTCAAAAACACTCAACAACAATAATGAATGCCACTCAGCAAGACACTGCCACCTGTCTACTGAATACAGCTGCCAGGTGCTGACATACCACAGTTATGAAACCTTACCGAGTTGTTTGTATAGGGCTGCCAATGTAAGTGCGCAATGTCAAGTTCATGAACTTAATATTCTTTCATTTTTAGTATGGATAGAAGTGTAGACGTACAGAAAATAGAGCAAAAAGAAGAAAGCATTGTTCAGAAAATTATTTCTTCCCTTTTGTTTGGATACTCACCTTGTTAACCTTCCATATTCTCTCTTCATCTGCTTTTGATTGTGTTTTTAGCACATGACTCCCTGAGATTTCTGTGTAGTGCCTACATGGCCACAGGAGTGTCTTTTATTTTTCTTCAAATTTTAAGTTTTCAGAAGAGAAAATTTTTACTTTTAAAGAAATATTATTTAGGGTTTAAAACATGAGGGGGAAAAAAAAGAAACAGAAAACCAACTTGTATTTCAGACATGTTGAGGTAGTCCTAACAATAATAAGATTCTCTTTTCCTACCTTGTACAGTAAAGATTTTCTGGCCTATGGATTAAAGTCAGTTAAAAAGCACATAAATACTGAAGAGCATCCCTTAAAATTTTTTCTTCTACTAGGGGAAATATCTTGATAGTAATATTTATTAAATATTTATTAATAGCATAAGAATATTTTTTATAATTCCTACTTATTTTCAAAATGATATATTCTCATTTTTATTTTAAGGACAACCTTGAGAAATAATATAATTTATTCTCATTTTTCAAATGAAGAAATTAAGTTTCAGATGTTATGTTAGTTTTCTAGAGATGCCATAACAGGGAACCACAAACTAAGTGGATCAAGCAGTAGACATTTATTGTCTTACAGTTCTGGAGGCTAGACATCCACCTTATAGGGTAGGGTTGGTTCTTGGTGAGGGCTGGGAGGGAGAATCAGTTCTATGCCTCTCTTCTCATCTTCCCTCTATACTGTGTCTGCCTCTGTGCGCAAATTTTTCCTTTTAACGTAGACAACAATTGTTGGATTGGGACCAACCCTTGTGACCTCATCTTAACTTGATCATTTGCAAAGACTCCATTTCTAAATTAAGTCACATTCACAGGTACAAGGGGTTTGGGCATTAACATTTTTTGAGGTGACACCATTCAGTTCATAGCAAATGCTAAGTAGGAAAGTCAGGCATCGCAGTTTAGTGCCACTACAATTGCAGTTATAAATGAGCATGACAATATATCTATAATATCACACTTAAAATGCATTTTGTGATACTCTTGTATCTGGGAGAGTAGATACGAGAAAAAACTTAGTTTTTTTTAAACTAAGTTTTAAAAAAAGTTTTGGGTTATGGTCTTTTTTTCTTTCTTCAGATGATAAATATGTGATGACACGAACTATGGAAAGTTGTTCAAGACTCAGTGCTTAGATCTAAATTTAAATATGAACTTCCATTAATAAAATGTAGGTCTCTAAATGTGGACTCCTCCATAAGACTTTGAGACACCCATCAGAATACTGTTTAAATTGTTGCAAGTGCATTTTGACAATAGGTTATCTGTACATTTCATAATTCTGTAAGAATTATAGTCTTGCCAGTGTTAATATACATCTATTCTTCTGATTAAGGTTTTCTGAGGGATGGGGAAGGAAAAGTTACCTAGGGTAACAAAAAAGGCACTCTGGTAGTTTGTTGACCTGTTTCTTTATATTTCAAAACAATTTCACACTTACAGAAAAGTTGAAAAAATAGTACAAATAACTTGTCTCTGAACCTTTTGAGAGTAAGTTGCTGACTGGATGCTTCATCTCCCCAAAACTCTTCAGTGTATGGTTTCTACAAATAAGGACATCTTCTACATAGCCACAATACACATACAAAATTCAGGAAATTAACAGTGATAAATTGCTACCAGCTAATCTATAGACCCTATTTAAATTTTGCTCTTTGTCCCCAAAATATTCCTTCCAACAAAATAATCCAATCTAAGATCCTATATTGCATTTAGTTGTCACATCTCTGTACAGTTCTTTAATCTGGAATAGTTCTGTAGTCTTTTTGATTTTCAGGACCATGACATTTGGGGAAGAATATATTTTATAGAATGTCTTTGAATTTGGGCTTATGTGATAACTCCTCACAGTTAGATTCAGGTCATGCATCTTTGGCAGGATCATCACAGAAGTGATACCTTGTTCTTACAGCATCCTTTTAGGTGGTGCACAATTTTGCGTCCCTTGACTAATGACGTTAACTTTGATCACTTGATTAAGGTGGTGTTTGCTGGTCTTCTCCACTGTAAAGTTATACTTCCCCTTGTACTTAATAACTAGTTTTCAGGAAAGCTATACATTTTCATCACCAAATTTTTACCCACTAGATTTAGTCTGTTGTTTCTTTCGTGAACCAATTATTACTATAATGGTTTTCAAATATTAATTTTCTAGTTATTCTATGTTATTTGGCATTCTACAATAAGGAAAAAACTTTCTCTTCTCCCTGTTTATATTAGCATGGATTCATGAATTTCTGTAAGTGATAATTATAGTCCATTCATTATTATTTTTATAATTTTATCCAGTTTTTTTTTTTTTTTTTTTTAATTTGGCTAGCGGGAATCCCTCAAACTGGCTTCTAGGTGTCTTTTTCACATATCCCCATAACTTTTTAAAACTCTTCCTCTAGTAATTTCTTTGAGGATCTCTGTTTGTTTAAAGTGAGAGTGGCATTTAGAAATCAAGGTCTGGGTGCCAAATATGTTCATTGCTCTAGGAGAAATGTAGCTCCCAGGAACTCAGTAGACAGAGCTAGAGAATAGAATTATAAACATGTGTGTATTTACTTAAAGGTATATGTATTTCTGTATGTATATATTTTATAAACCACCGAGTTCATACCCAAACCTCAAATCCCAGTTTAGTATCATAGAGTTCATTCTCGTGTTTTCTCTCGTTAGGATTTTAATTCTCTTCTCTACCAGAGATAAACTTACCTCCCATTGTCCTTAATATATTTACTTACTAGATTACCCTCTCTGTATATAACCGTCTCCTGGCTGCTGCTTTCCCTCCCCCACCCCACTTCACTAAGCTTGGATGCCTGCCTTGCACAGATCCATCTAATGGTTTTGGACTGCATTATGATAAAAAGGAAGTTCATTCTTTTATGACAGATATTAAAGTAAATTGGACAAATTTGCTTCTGCTGTATCACCTTTGGTTAATTTGCTGCTTCTATTATTTATTTTTAATTTGGAATCCTATTAGTTCCATGCTGATGAAAATTCTTTATTATTGATGCTTTACCTTACTATAACAGCCTATTTACAAAAGATTTTTCAAAAATTTAAGTTTAATTAGGCATTTTATATTATCTTGATCCTGCTCTTAGGAGCTATTTTAAGGTGTAAAAGATAATTAGCGCAGTAATGGAGATGGTCTGTACATTGATTACTTTTAATTTCAAGGCATATAATCAGTTTAAAATGGATGCCTTTCATGATATGAAACCATTCTGTCGCTTAAGAAGAACAGTGAGAACTTTTTAATGTTTTTAAGTTAAGTCTGGTTTGGGTTACCTCATCTCTTGAGTTCATTCGTAGAACATTATTTAAGGAACAAATAATGCCAGAGTGTAAAGGGAATTCAAAAAAACTCAAGGGGTTTGTATGTATGAAGATAATTTATGTAAAGACTTCTTTTTATCAGGAAATAGTTTAGGGATGTAATTGATTTTAGAATTCAGTAGAGAAATATGTATTTCTTTTAATGATTAAGATAATCATATATTCTTTTAGTGATTAAGATAATCACTAGTTTTCAAATATTAATTCTTTTAGTGAGTAAGATAATGATTATAAGAATATAAAGAGAACATATATCTTCCAAACTCTGAGAGGATGAAGAAGGGGGAATAAAGAAAACGCGTCTAATGTAAACCAGGAAAGAAGGGAGGTAGGACCTGCAAGAGGGGCAAGTAACGTAAACAGACTATGACGTTATACGGCGGGAGACCAAATGCACAGGAATTACACAGGAAGTACACAAACCTAGTAAAAGTAGCCATTTGGTTTGGATTTTTAAAAAATTAAAACCCTATCTCTCTTCTTTTATAAGAAATAACCAGTTGATATAGAAAAGATGATTAATGGATGTATGAAGAAATGCCAAATAGTGTCAAAGAGAAGGCTGGTGGAAGAGTGAATTCTGAGGCCGAAAAAGGGAGGGAAGTGGGTAAAGGAGGATAACTTTAAAATGAAAAAGGAATGGTCTACCAATAGGAGTGTCCATATACATAAAAATATAATTTAAAAGTATTTATAGCAAATAGTGATAATCCCAAAGAACTGTTGATAAACTCTTAAATTTCAGTGGAGGTTTAATATTCCATTTTCTACAGACATAGAAAATTAGAATAATACTGTTAATCTTGCCCTGAAGAAACACACACTAACATTATTTTCATATATACATGGAACCTTTGTAATAAAAATTTACTTCAAATATGTCATAAAATAAGTCTCAGCAAGTTCTATAGAAGTGATAAACTAAGTTGCCTTATCACGATGTCATTAAAATAAAATAACGATAAAAGGAACTGAAAAAATGTATTCCTGAATACATATCATGGAAACACAGTGGGCATTGTTAAAAATGTATAATTGAATGACCCTGGAAAAACTATATATCACAACTTCTC
Organism: Loris lydekkerianus; assembly: GCA_963574355.1. Classification (NCBI taxonomy): domain Eukaryota; kingdom Metazoa; phylum Chordata; class Mammalia; order Primates; family Lorisidae; genus Loris; species Loris lydekkerianus. Next base: position 24,904 of record CAUYPK010060222.1, on the reverse strand, counting down.
GTGGGCTAACAGCTAAAGTGGTTCTTGGGGGTGAGGGGAATTTAGTGCAGTCATCAGGAAACTACTGAAAATAAATAAGCTAATAAAGGTGTAGAGATGGAGGATAAATCTATCAAAACAATAAAAGGAAAGAGTAAGGATAAAACCAGAAACTAATTAAAAGGATTTAAAAAGGGATAGTTAACAAAACTAAAAGCCAATTATTTGAAAAGATGCAGAGCGTATACATGCTGTTGTCTAAAAAGATGACCAAGATAAAAAAGAAAAAGTTACTACTAGTGTTAGTAACCAAAAAGGAGCATAAATACAGATATATAGATTTAAATATTACTGAGGATTATTTTAGTGACCTTGTTTTAATAAACTTGAAAATAAGATGAAATGAGTAAGTTTTTAAAGGAAAATTATGAGTTGTCTAAGTGACACAAGAAGAAATAGAAAATCTGAGTAAGTGATAATTGCTAAAAGAATTAAGGTGCCTGTCAGAATTATTTCCTTTCTGTCTCTAGAAACCTATCAACTGTATACCAGTGAGGCACCAGAATCACCTGTCTTGATTGGCAAATTCTAATAAACTTTGGAGGAACAGACAATCTATTTCTTATAGGAAAAAAACCCTACTCAAGTCATTTGAAGAAGCTTGAATAACTTTGGTAGCCCACTGAAAAGATAATACAAGACAATTTCATGTCCAAAGCTAGCTAAAATAAAATAGGTACGAAATGACTTCTGCTTCTGGAAAGAGTAGAACTTTTTCTTAATCTTCCACTAAGTACAACTAAAACTCTTAAACATTATACATAAAGTAATTAGAAGACTGAAAAAAGAGAAGAAGTCAGACTAGCTAGGGACAATAACATGGAGGTGAATTCCCGGGTTTTGTTTTTGGCCTCATGTAGTATAGTTATGGTATTAGAGAAATTGGCAAAGCAACAACAGACACAGAAAAAAAGAAAATAAAAATCCTCAACAAAAGCTGGGTCTTATGGAACAGCTTATAGCAAGTCAGAGAACTTTTTTCTTTCTCTTTTTGGAGATAGTGTCTCACTCTGTTGCCCAGGCTAGAGTGCCATGGCATCAGCCTAGCTCACGGCAACATCAAACTCCTGGTCTCAGGTGATCCTCCTGCCTCAGTTTCCCAAGTAGCTGGGACTCTAGGCACCTGTTACATGCCTGGCTAATTTACTTTTAGTAGAGACGGGGATCTCACTTTTGCTCAGGCTGGTCTCCAAACTCCTGAGCTGAAGTGATCTTCCTTCCTTGGCCTCCTAGAGTGCTAGGATTACAAGATGAGCCACGGCTCCATGCCTAGAAAATGTTTAGATGATAACCACTCTGCTCTAACCAAACACCTTGGAAAAGAACTGGCCATTCCCAAACCTGCTAGTACAGGCCCAGTGGAGAGTGTGGATGTAAACTCTCAGTAGGTTGTAACAAGGGATCCTAACCCTCCTGCCAGAGTGGTGCCAGAGGAGACTCAATAGGGAGCTGAAACGTTTTGTCTCTTCTGGGCAATAGTGAACTCCTCCCTGGTGCTGTCAGAGGAGGCATAGAGGAGAGGAGGGGCTTTCACCACTACCCAGAAACAGTGAGGCCACACTCCCACTCCTTAGTGCCTGTGGAGGTCCTGTAGGAGCAGTAATGAGCCGCTCCTGTCCCAGCCAGTGTGGTTATTAACAGGGGTAGCAAGGAGGCATAGTAGGGAGCCATGGTTCCTCCTCTTGCCCAGCTGTCATAGGGACTTTCCCCACCTTCCTTGCTGAAGTGGTGAGCCATGGGTCCAGTTAAAACAAAAGATCTAGTTAAGATCTAGAATTTAGTGACAGTCTATAGGATGTTCAGATTTTAATCGAAGACACAGAACATATAGAAAAGAATTAAATGGAAATTTTATAATTGAAAACTGTAATAACTGGAATAAAAAACCTCATTGGGTAGGGTCATAGTGGAACAGAGAAGACAGACTGAACTGAAAGCTGGAACAATAGAAATTACCCATTTTGAACAAGAAAGAGAAAAGAGAACTAAGAATAGACGCTCAGGAACAACAATAACAAAATTACAACAAAAGTTGTAACATTCATCAGAGTCTCAGAAGGAGAGGAGAAAGAAGGTGGAGCTGAAAAGTACTTCAAGAATAAAAACTCTTCACATTGGGCAGAAGACATAAATCTAAAGATTCAAGAAAATGAGTAAATTTCAAACTGGATAAGCCCAAAGAAATCTCTAAGATTTATGAAATTTCCATGAATTAAAGGAGGGGGAAAATTTGAAAACAGCATAAGAGAAATGATGCCTTAACCACGGGGAAAAATTATTCCAGTGGTAGTGGATCTCTCATCAGAAACCATGGTGGCCAGAAGGAACTGGAATTAATATTTTTCCTGTATTAAAACAATTTAAAATCCCAAATTCTATACCTAGCAAAAACATCCTTAGGAATGAAGGGGAAATTAAGAGAGTCTTAAGTAAAGGAAAAGAAAAATAATGGATCTTCGGCAGACCTACCCTAAAAGAATAGCTTAAAAAGTAAAAAAAAAAAGGAAGGAAGGAAGGAAAGAAGACCAGAAAGACCAGCCATGTACCACGTGTTTTGGTCAATGACCACCACGTATACAACCCTGGTCTTGTAAGATTATAATGGAGCTGAAAAATTTTTTTTGCTTAGTAATGTCTTGATGACACTCACTCTTTGTTTCCAGGCTAATTTGTGTCTTAGTTTTCAAGAAGAAAGTTTACAATTTAAAAAAATTTTAGAGACTGGGCACAGTGGCTCACGTCTGTAATCCTAGCACTCTGGGAGGCCGAGGCAGGTGGATTGTTTAAGCTCAAGAATTCAAGACCAGCCTGAGCAGGAATGAGACCCCTTGTTACTAAAAGCAGGAAAAAATTAGCTGGGCATTGTAACAGGTTCCTATAGTCCCAGCTACTTGGGAGGCTAAGACATGAGGATCGCTCAAGCCCAGGAGTTTGAGGTTGCTGTGAAGTATGACACCATGGCACTCCATCCAGGGCAGCAAAGTGAGATTCTGTCTCAAAAAATAATAATTAAAAATAATAATAAAGCTTATAGAGGAAAGATATAATGAAAGAAACTATTTTTACATAGCTATACAACATATTTTTTAAGCCAAGTATTATTACAAAAGAGTGAAAAAAATTTAAAAAATTAAAAAGTTCATAAATAAAATGTTATAATAAACTAAAGTTAATTTATTATTAAAGAAAGAAAATATGTTTTTTATAAATTTAATGTAGCCCAAGTTTGTGGTAGCATATGTTCAGTAATGTCCTAGGCCTTCACATTAACTCATATACTTATTTTTAAGTCTAACAAAACATGTATGGAATTTGTATGCTGAAAAGTACAAAATACTGGTGAGGTAATCAAGGAAAATATAGAGAAAGAGAGAGTATACTGTGTTAATGGATTACAACACTCAAGAATGATCAATTCTCTCCAAATTGACATACAAGTTTAATGTAGTTTCTATCAAAATCCCCACAAGACTTGTTTATAGATATAGAGAAGATTATTCCAAAAATATTGTGGAAATACAAAGGAAGTACAATAGCTAACACAATTTCGAAAAGGAGGAATAAAGTGGGAAGGATTAGTTTCTCCAATTTCAAGACTATGGCTAGAGGAATCAAGCCTAAGAATATTTATTGATAAGAGGGATTGAGGCATAAATCAGAATAGAGAACCCAGGAATTGACCCACAGAAGTCTACTGATTTGGACATAAGGTGCAAAATCAGTTCAATGGAGGACAGATAGTCTTTTTGACAAATAATTGAAAAATTAAAAAAAGAAACTCAACCTAAACTTCATACCAGGAGGACCCCAACTGCCCCCCAAAGAAGAAACTCTTCAAGATGCATAGTTTGGTGAATTTTAAACATGACACCAAACATAAAATTCATGAAAGAAAAAACTGACAAATTGGTTTTACAAACAACAAAGAAATTTTTGCAGTGTGCAAAACTCCGTTAAGAAAGTAAAAAGGATCTGTGTTGGGGAAAATATTTCCAAAGCATATATCTGGTACAGGACTCTTGTCTGTAATATGTAAAGCATGTTTGTATATACAGTACATATCAGTAGTCCCCAGGTTACAGATGAGATAGGTTCTACAGGTTTGTTCTTGAGTTGAATTTGTATGTAAATTGGAACAGGTACATTTACCTTTAACAGCCTTTGTTTATAAGTACAAGCTAAGCTGTAGGAGTTGGATGCTTGTAACTCAGAGACTTACTGTAATAGTCTCTGTCCATAAGTGGGAGTTGTATGTAAGTTGGATGTTTTTAACTCTGGGGCTGCCTGTATTTTTTTTTTTTTTCCCAAAGTCTCAAAAAATAGACAACTAATATGTATAAATACAAATAAAAGATAATTTAAAAAAAAGATCATTCCAAATTTTATAGACAATAGAAAAAGAAGAAATACTTCAAAATCATTCTACTTAATCTGGAGACACATGATATTAAAATTGGAAAAAATATATTATTGTAAAGGGGAAATTACAAACATTTCACTTATAAATGAGGACGCAATATCCTAAACAACATATTAACAAGTTAAATTAAAAATTAATACTTAAGTAATATACTTTGGTCAAAATTAAATCCAATTTATGTGAGAATTAGTCACTATTTTTTTTTCTTTCTTTTTTTCTTTTCCTTTCCCTCACCCCCTTCCACCTTCTCTGTCTGCTTCTCTTCCCCCATGCCCCACCATGTCATTAATTGTCCTCATATCACAGTTGAATACATAGGATTCATACTTCTCCATTCTTGTGATGCTTCACTAAGAATAATGTGTTCCACCTCCATCCAAGTTAGCACAAATGCTGCAAAATGTCCATTTTTTTATGGCTGAATAGTATTCCATGGCATACATGTACCACAGCTTGCCAATTCATTCCTGGGTTGAAGGGCATTAAGGCTGTTTGCACATTTTAGCGATTGTAAATTGAACTGCGATAAACAGTCTAGTACAAGTGTCTTTATAATAAAAGGTTTTTTTTCCCTTCTGGATAGATGCCTGGTAATAGCATTGCAGGATCAAATGGGAGGTCTAGGTTGAGTTCTTTGAGGTTTCTCCATACTTCCTTCCAAAAAGATTGTATTAGTTTGCAGTCCCACCAGCTGTGTAAAAGTGTTCCCTTCTCTCCACATCCACGCCAGCATCTGCAGTTTTGAGATTTTGTGGTATAGGCCATTCTCGCTGGGGTTTTATGATATCTCAGGGTGGTTTTAATTTGCATTTCTCAAATAATTAGGGATGATGAGCATTTTTTCATATGTTTGTTACCCATTCATCTGTCTTCTTTAGAGAAGGTTCTGTTCATCTCTCTTCCCCACTGATATATGGGATTGTTGGCTTTTTCATGTGGATTAATTTAAGTTCTGTATAGATCCTAGTTATTAAGCTTTTGTCTGATTCAAAATATGCAAATATCCTTTCCCATTGTATAGGTTGTCTATTTGCTTTGGTTGTTGTCTCCTTGGTTGTACAGAAACTTTTCAGTTTAATTAAATCCCATTTGTTTATTTTTGTTGCTGCTATTGCCATGGCAGTCTTCTTCATAAAGTCTTTCCCTAGGCCAATATCTTTCAGTGTTTTTCCTATGCTTTCTCTGAGGATTTTTATCGTTTCATGCCTTAAATTTAAGTCCTTTATCCATCTTTTTTTTTTTTTTTTTTTTTTTTTTGCAGTTTTTGGCCGGGGCTGGGTTTGAACCCACCACCTCCGGCATGTGGGGCCGGTGCCCTACTCCTTTGAACCACAGTGCCATCCAGTCCTTTATCCATCTTGAATCAATTTTTGTGAGTGGAGAAAGGTGCGGGTCCAGTTTCAGTCTTTTACGTGTGGATATCCAGTTCTCCCAGCACCATGTATTGAATAGGGAGTCTTTCCCCCAAAGGACGTTTTTGTTTGGTTTATCAAAGATTAGGTGGTTGTAAGTTGTTGCTTTCATTTCCTGGTTTTCTATTCGATTCCAAATGTCTCTATTTTTGTGCCAGTACCAAACAGAAGGTTCTGTTCATCTCTCTTGTAGTACAGCCTAAAATCTGGTATGCTGATGCCCCTGGCTTTGTATTTATTACTGAGAACTGCCTTAGCTATACCGGGTTTTTTCTGGTTTCATACAAAATGCAGAATCATTTTTCCAAGTCTTGAAAATAGGATGTTGGTATTTTAATAGGAATGGCTTTGAATCAGTAGATTGTTCTGGAAAGTACAGACATTTTAACAATGTTGATTCTTAGGGAACTTAAAGATGCAATAGAAAGTATCAACAATAGATTAGATCATGTAGAAGAAAATCTCAGAGGTAGCAGATAAAGCTCTTGAGATAACTCAGATAGTTAAAGAGGCACAAAAGAAGAGAGAGAAAGAAGAACATTCACTGACAGATTTATGGGACTCTATGAAACGTACAAACATATGAGTTATAGGTATCCCAGAAGGGGAAGAAGAATGCCCCAGAGGATGGCAGCCATTCTAGAGAATATTATAAATGAAAATTTCCCAAATATCAGCAAAGATTCTAACATACTCCTTTCAGAGGGATATCGATCCCCTGGGTCACCTCAATCCAAATAGAGCTTCTCCAAGGCACATTGTGATGAATCTTATCTAAAGTCGAGACAAAAGAAAAGATTTTGCAAGCTGCCAGCAGTAAGCGCCAACTGACCTACAGGGGCAAATGTATCAGGGTGACTGCACACTTCTCCAATGAAACTTTTCAAGCCAGAAGACAATGGTCATCTATCTTTAATCAACTTAGAACAATTTCCAGCCCAGAATTCTATATCCCGCTAGGCTAAGCTATAAAATTGACAGAGAAATCAAATCTTTTATCGATTTGCAAACATTGAGGAAATCTGCCACAATAAATGAGACCCTAGAGCTTTACAGGAAATATTTCAACCTTTTCTACACACTGTCCATCACAATGGACCTTCCGCAAAGTTAACACCCAGAAATTAAAGGACACAACCTAGTTTCCACAATGATGCAAAAGACAAAATGAAGCAATGGACTTTCACAAAATAAGATTAATAGAATGCTGCCACACTTATCAGTTACCTCAATAAATGTCAATGGCTTGAATTCCTCACTGAAGAGGCATAGATTGGCTGATTGGATTAAAAAACACAAGCCGTCTACTTGCTGTCTGCAGGAAACACACCTCATGTCAAAAGACAAATTAAAACTCAGAGTCAAGGGTTGGAAGTCAATTTTTCAGGCAAACGGAATTCAGAAGAAAAGAAGAGTTGCAATCTTATTTTCAGATACATATGGATTTAAAGCAACTAAAGTCAAAAAAGACAATGATGATCACTTCATATTGGTCAAGGGAAAAAGACAACAAGAAGACATTTTAATTCTAAGTATTTATGCACCCAATTTAAATGCTCCCAGATTCTTGAAATAGACCTTGCTTAGTCTCAGCAATATGATATCCTATAACACCATGATAACAGGGGACTTTAACACCCCTCTCTCAGAGCTGGATCGATCCTCTAAACAGAAATTAAACAAAGATATTAGAAATTTAAATGAGACCCTAGAGCAACTGTGCTTGATAGACATATATAGAACACTTCATCCCAAAGCTAAAGAATATGCATTCTTCTCATCGTCCCATGGAACGAAATTGATCATATTCTAGGACACAAAACAAACCTCAACTACTTGTATTTATATGGATGTAAGTTTTTATTTCTCTGATTGCTGGGTCATATGGTATGTGTAAATTTAGTTTTTTAGGACAATGTCAGATATTTTCCAGAATAGCTGTATCACTTTACATTCCCACAATGTATGAGAGATGTGTTTGTCCAAATCTGTACCAGCATTAGGTGTTTTCATTATTTTTTATTTAGCTATTCAAATAGGTGTAGAGTGATACCTCATGATGGCCTTAATTTGTATTTTCCTAACGGCTGAGAATACTGAACATCTTTTTAAGTGCTATTTGTCATATATTAATATATCTTCAGTGACACATCTATTTCCTTCTTTTGAATTTTTCTAAAGAAATACAAAAAATTTATTTTCTAATGGATTTTGTTTCAGGGTTGAGTTTTGAGAGTTCTTTCTTTTCTGCTATTCCTGCATGAAACACCATCTCATCCCCTGGCACGCTGAATGCTTACTGCATAGTGTGTCTTTCCATGTCTGATTCTACTGGTTGAGTTGTAAAGTGATCAAGAGTCATTTATTTATTTGTGCTCCCAAGCCTGTTCATGCTAGGTGTACTACATACTTTAATTACACAATTTAAATAATGATTATATAAACCAAGTAAACAAAAAAAAGAGATGATGTTTCTGTGAAAACATGAGTTAAATGATTTGAAAAGATTTTATAAAGGTTAATTACTGAAAATTACCATTGAATTCGATGTGTGCAAAAGAGCTATAAAATATTATGGATAAATTACTCTAAAAGAAAGGAAAAGATTATGTGCTCAGATTGCTGGTTATCTTTTTAAGTTCTTGCCTCACTTCTAAAGCGTCATTTTTTAATCTGTGGTTCATAAAGTTAATTTAGTGGGTTGCAGTGAGCAGTTTAAAAAAAAGTACAGTAGGCCCTCCATAGCTGACTAGCTCCCTACGTTGACCACCTCCTTTAGTTGACCTAATTTGGCACCACTTTTCTGCATCAGTACAGTAGGCCTAGTTCCTTATCCTGAGTACCTCCGTATGTTGACCAGTTTGTTACAGTCCCATAGGTGATCAACTTAAGAGAGATTCTGCTGTATATTTGAACATATCAGAGTGCATTACAACTAGAAAGGACAATTGTTTTATGGCACTTGAGTTTTTTATACTTTATGCTTATATGTAAAATGTGGCTTTCAGTGAAAAGCTTGAGAAACTTAAGGCTTTGGGCCAACATCAGAAGAGCAGTAAATGCTTGTATATTTACCGTATATACTCGAGTATATACGGTATGTTCTTTGGGTTAAAGTAAAATAAGCATGTGTTTTTACAATATTTAAGTTGACTTTTTGATTAACCAACCAACCACTGATCTCAGTCTCATGAGGTTAAGAGTTTCTACCTTTCACTCAACTCTTTCCCTCCCATGCCTCCTGTTGCTTAGAGTGTTCTAATCCATTACCACAGTATACTCTCCTTTTTTCTATATTTTCCTTGATTACCTCACCAGCATTTTGTACTTTTCAGCATACAAATTCCATCCATGTTTTGTTGGATTTAAAAATAAGTAAATGAATAAATGTGAAGGCCTAGAACATTACCTTACGTCCCACACTCTCTGTCACATAATAGCTGTGTGACCCTAGAGTCATTCTCCAGGCCTCAGTTTATGTTTTATGAAAGACGGCCATCCTTCAGATATCTTATTATTTGCCCTCGTTTACTAGCCAGATTGGTAGAGTACATTTCTTTCTTGGTATCTGCCCATTTAGACTTTTATTAAAAGTTCCATTTTATGTTTTTTTTTTTTTTTTAACTTTTTTTAAGTCCTGAGAGCCCCACACTGTAAACTTAGAGGGTGTTACCCACATACACTGTGACGTAGTGCACAAGAATGGTGCAGTGCCAGTCACTTGGATCGGTGTCTAAAGTTTTCAACCCTTGGAATGTTCTTTTATATTTGGGCATTATTAGGTGAATTATCTTCAGCTATACATGGGTGATGGGTTTTATGGATGAGTTATTGTAAATAATGATTTACAATTTTTGAGATACTAAGTACTTTTGTTACTGAACATTGACTGAAGCAATGTTATGAAGTATTTTCTGTACACAAGTTGGTAGGCCATGAAAAGTTTAAGTTTAAATAGCTTTTGAAAAGAGATGAAAATTAAAAAGGATATTCGCATATAATTGAGATTGCCTGGGGTGAAACCCAGTGGACCTAGGAGACAAAAAGGAGATGACAGGAAATAGTTGATGAATCAGAGAGATTCTACCCATTTGACTAGTTACGTGGGTCCCTATGAAAGTCACTATGGTCCGTTATTTCACTTCCAAGAGACACAGTTGACAATGTCCTTTCTGATTAACCCATGCAAGTTTTAACTTGCTCGGCTTACCCGTGTTGCTGGGAGGGCTGCATTTGTTTCTGTCTGTGCAGATTTTACTTTTCTTGATTTTCATGTATCTCAGAACTTTCATAATGACTCAGGTATATGTCTATGGTCCATACAGAATAATGTGTACAAATGGCTGTTGCTATGGAAGGTGCCCAGGTTGGGTGTTAATGATTTAGTCAGATAGATACAAGCCAACCTCAATTCACTCACACAGAAGAGATGCGTTTTAAAATGCCAGTTTATAATTCACTTGTCATTGCCCTCAATTTCACTTCTAATGGGAATTAGACGAGCCCATAAGATCATGAGTAAAAAATTATTTTAATATTAAAACTGTTAGCCTGTGTGTTCTAGGTCATGGGAGAGTGTTGTTGCCTCCTTGTTAGAAAAAAAAAAACAAAGCTAAATTTTAGGCATAATTTTGGAAATACATAAATTTGAACTTTGCTGTTTTTATACTTACATATGTTACTATTTCTTATTCTTTCTACCTTTTATGAACCTTGAGCCTCTACTGCGACACTGTGCAATCCATGTGATCTAAACAGCAGTTCTTTTATTAGAGCATTTATTGGCTGTTTCTTCAATGAAACAACCTTCCCTCACTGATCAATGCCTAAATGACACGTTAAATGAAAGCAGTTAGATTGGATTAATTCATGCCAAAGTGTGAATGACTGATAATTCCACAAACTTCTCAGAAATGGTTTTCTTTTTAAAAACTGGTGTCCTTTTTAAGTTTTAATCTAAAGAATCTAAGTGAGTCTTTGCTGATATTTCAGACAGAAAACCAAATGAGGTAAACATTTGAGATTTTGGGGCAAAGACTGTTTTCTTCTTTTGGATATAAATGTATAATGATTGGAGAGTGCAGGGGAGAAACTTGTGGCCATTTCTCTGGCAATCTGTCTATAGAGACCCAAGACAACCTTCCAGTATTTAAAGCTAACCTCTAGAAAGGGCAGAAAGTGGCAGAAAGGGATTTTTCTTGTCTTTCTGTTGTAGCAAAGTCATTTGTCTGGGTAAGCTTTGTGGTAGAGGGCAAGAGGGTCTCTTTTAGATAGAGGCCTGTGTTCCTTGGTGAGCTCCAGCCTCCTTGCTGCGCAGAGGCTGTGTGGACTCTCCTTGGCCTGAGGGAGAGGAATTGTACTATATTATATTATACTACCAAACTGTTCCCCCTATGGGGTACCTACCAGCAAATATTCCTCAGGTGGCAGCAGTGGGCCAGAGCTCCAGATCATCCTCAGCTGGTACATGAAGATCAAACTGGCATAAGAAAGGTGTTACTAGGCAAAGCATAAAGAAGCAGGTGACAGGGTGCAGAGATATACTCTAATAAATGCAGGCAATAAAGTTAAAGTTAAATATTTTAAAATATTGACATCTACTACAGTCTGGGCCAACATCAGAAGAGCAGTAAATGCTTGTATATTTATGTTCTTTGGGTTAAAGTAAAATAAGCATTAAAAAAGCACATTCACCCTTGCTTTTCATCTTTTCTATAACCCAGCACATTCTACCTTAAGAACTCATTTGAAATGTATGTTCTTGTATTAATATATTCTTATTTTAATACAAAATGGTGTGAATTATTATTAAATAAAATTGGTGCTCTCCAAAGATGGACCATGTTTTTCTGGTGACTTGACTGTCTCCCCTGGCGCACCTGCCTCACACTGCAGTTCATACTCTAATAATCAGAGAAGCACATACATATTTATCTCACAGCAAGTTCATGAAAGGGATATTGTCATCATTTGACAGATGAGAAAATTAGAATAGGGAAGAAACTACTAAATGGCAGCACTAAGTTTCTGCTCCATATTCTCCCCTCACAAGCATTTTGTGGTTGTATAAAACAGAAAAACTAGCAGTATGTATAGAGTGCTGATTTAAAAGTTAAGAAAGGTTTTTGGTCCTCTAAGTGACTTGCAAGAAAATCTTTAAAGGCTCCTTATGAAAATTTTGTCTTTCATTTCTTCATATACATTGTTAATTTAATTTCAACCTTAATGTTGGGAAAAGGTGCACGTGTATTTTTAAAATCAGACATTAACATGCTTGAAGACTAGTTCTAAATCAAAGCAGTTACTAATGGGATGGCACCCCTGAGAACGCTCAAGTCTGGTGCACTCCTGTATATCCTTACACACCTAACTTTAAACACATGTCTTTGCTACTAATTGCTGATCTCCTTTCTATACTGAAAACAAGCCATTTCATTCTGCTGCCTTAGTCGCTCGTCCACCCCCCACAATTCTCTAAATTTGTAACTCATCCATAATGCATAGTAATAGCCGAGAGCTCAGGTTTTAATGTGAGCAAAATCTAGTTTTAAATCCTGACTCCAGATTACTTGTGTGATGTTGAGTAAGGTGCTTTTAGTTCTCCATGCCTCAGTTTCCCTATTAAACCTCCCGAATTATCTGTGATGAATGGGAGATAATGTCATCGTATTATAATGCCTGAAAAGTTTTGACTTGAGAATTTACCTTGTAAATTTACTTTAACTTGAGTAAACATATTATTTAATAAAGATTTTATGTGGGTGGGTGTGTCAATTAAGGGAAATGTACTTAATTTACTAAATTATTCCACAGTTTATGTGGCTCATTATTTGATGATAAAGATTCTAATTAACAAAACTCTTCTTTCTACTTGAGATTGGTTTGTATGGAGAAAAAATGCTATATAATAGTTGGCATTCAACTAATCTACTCTGTTACTTTGACAGTATAAAAAGATTTGTAGTTAATGAATTTCCATACTCTTGAAGATACCTTTATACACCATGTACTGTTTCTGAATTTACTGTTGCCTGTTTTAAAGTAGCACTCCCTTCTGACAGAGGGTGGTAACAATCGGAAAATTCCCTATCAATAGACCAGCACCATCTTGACAGCTCTGTGTTCTGCTTCCACCTTGCTAATTGTTTCCTTGGGATTATTTGGATTGTGTAGAAAGCTTTTGCAAATCCTCTTATTACTGAAGTCATTGTTGCCAGCAGGAATAAGATTAAAGGTGCTTAAGTCTGTAGAGTTGTTTCTAATTTGTACGTGTCATTTCAGTGGCATTTTTAACAGAACTCTGTCTCCTGTCCCTCCCTTCTCCCCTGGTACTATCTCAAGTTAGGTCCAAGAAGCCAGGCCATTGGAAGAAATCTCATTTTATCCTCCTAATTATTATGCTGGCACTCAGGAGATAATTTTTCCCTTCATGCACTGCCAATTAATATGCAAATGAACTGATAAATATTTATGCATGGTTTAAATTATGCAGGGCGTGCTTTCAGTGTATTCTGTAAATGAATTGTTCGTGGACTTCAAAGTGCTGGCTGCAGTGCTAACGAGGAGAGATTTGCATAAGGCCCTAATCACGCGCATACTGATTAAGCTTCATTATGGAAACTGCCAGCTGCAATCTTTGTTTCTATTTTATTACAAAAAGGGGAACTTTTCATGCTTCAGTTGCCTTGATAATGTCAGTCCTTGCTGGTAGGAGAGACTAAAACTCCTCTGAGCAACCGAAGTTTCCTTATTCAGTTGAAGGTTACTATGGTGTAACTGAAGAAGTTGTATTTTGCTTCTCCCCTTAATCACTACCCCTACCCCCACCCTTATTCTGTTAAGAACATAGATTTGTTAGAAATAATAGTACCTTCTTTCCCCCACCCCAAACTGCTACCTGTTTTCTTCCTTGTTTGGACTATCTGCACCTCTAGAAGATTTCACAGCAATGCTGGACTGCAGTGACTATGTTCTAGGTGGGTACCAGCACAGTTCTTTTCTTACAGGCTTTAATATGGAAATAGCATGTGTGGGGTTGACTATGCATAAATGCTTAATCACTTATGCAACCAGTGCAGAGGAGGGGGAGAGCTGGGTTGAGCTGGGAAGGAGGAAAGGATTTGCAAAACACAAGCATACTTGAATTTGTAGTAGGTCCCTCCCTATGACTAGCTCTTCTTGTTCAGAGGATTGGGTATTTTCAGTAACTAGCATGGATTTAGAATTCAGCCTGGGTGAAGGACAGTTCTGATTTTTGGAAATTTTTACTGAGAGCATTTCATGTAGTTCTAAAAACATTTTAAATCAAAACAAGGTATAAACTGTATTTACATATTAATAAAATTAACAAAGATGTTTTTCATACCTAATGAGAATCTTATACAAAATTCACACATGCTTAGTAAAAAAATAAGGTGGAGTCACAGTGCAGAATTGTTTCCATAAATATTAATACAGAGTGTGATTGTACTAGTTACTGCAGTAGATGTGTTGATCACTTTTCCAATTTTTGAAACTATTACCTGTAGAAAACTATAGTTTTAAGTGTTAGAAAGACCTTTTAACTATATAAACCATTGTTGGTGATTAAGATTGAAAAGAGATAGAGGTGCTTTGGCTTTTAGACATATGATGGTTAATGGTGGCCACATTATTTTGTGGAGTGTTGTCTGTTTATGTGCAGAGTTATTAAAACCTTTTCATACTCACCCTGGAAGGTTAGGTGATAAACTCTAGGACTTAGATATCTTACCTTTAAAACTTTTGCAAGAGACCTTTTTTCTGTCTATCATTTTCCCCACTTGAAAATTGAGTCTTTTCCCATCACCTTCAAAGTTGCCAAGAATAAAGTAAAATGGTATTTCTGAAAATGTTTGAATTATTATGCAAAGATATGGCCTAGACCCAAGGTAGTAGAAGTATTTGTCTAGCGAGGTAAAAACCACTATGTAACGAGTGAGTGACACAAACAACAAATTTATGCCAAGAATTCAATTAATTGGCAATTTATAAACTGTATTGGAGTCATTATATACAGTCAGCTCGGTGACATAGACTTATATTTTTTGCATTGCTCAGGGAGAGAGAATACTTTAAATATCAAAAAAGACTTTACCTATATTTACTTTTACATTTACTAAGTTAGGAGCTCAAGAAAAGAAAGAAAAATAAATATGTGTATCTTTTTGAAATATTTTTAGAATTTTTTTTAGAATTAGAAATTATATCTATTTCAGTTAATAGTAAATATAGTTTAAACAGTCTCCCCATTGTACAGTTAATAAGAATCTTATTCTTTATTCTTTTTTGTGTGAAGTAATTTTGTTAGATGCCTTTGAAGCTCTTGACAATTCAATGAAAGATTGTGAGAAGAGTCACGTAAAATACCTGTGTTGTAATTTATAGATGGGTAAGTTGGGGTACGAATTGTACAAGTTCAGGCTCCTGCCTTGTTAAGAAATTTTGTTTGCTTCCTTTGTTTCTATGATATCCGTGTATGTGGGAAAATGTTATCCTTTTTATGAAGTTAACTGATTCATCCTTTTTCCACTTTACAATTCCTTTTAAAGGAAGCATTGAGTAGTGTGTCTGATTGTGTTACATTTGTTGTGATCTTTGTTGGCTTTCGTAAGTTAAGTCATTCAGAAAGCTGATTTTCACTAAGTTGTACACCTGTTCCTTTCAAACCTTAGTATGCTTTCAGATGATACTTAAATTTTTCTGGACAGTAGAGGGTGAAGGAAGTTGCAGAAGCCCTCATTTATGACCACAGACATATGAATTTTAACCCTTGGATCATCTGAAGAACAAACCAGAGATGCACAGAGGTGCTTAAGCCTAGAAGACAAACATCAGTTACAAAAGTTTACTATACTAGAGAAGCTAGGTTGGAAATAAAATTTATGAGAAGAGGACTCCAGATTTTTTTCTCATCCCTTATGCATGTGGATAATGCAACTGTGGACAACATAGTTGGGACTTCTGTCTGATGATTGTTTTGATTTCCTAGTTAGTTGATTAAGCAGAGGACAAAACATGTTCTTTGGTTTAAAAAAAAAAAAAAAAAAAAAAGTATTATAGTTTAAACATTTGTTCTCCTTTAGTGACTATAGTTAGTTAAATGGCTTTTAACTCAGTGGGGGAGAAGCAGGAACTCCTGTGATAGTAAATTAGTTTGATTATAAATATTCTAAGTTTGAGTTTGCAGTAGATGTAGAATAAGATGTATGCTGAGATGTATTCAGTTTTTTGCCCTTTTGGACAGGTAGCAGAAAAGTAGAGTTGCTCTTGCCTCTTGTCTTTTCCTTTCTTCTGAGATACCTATTGCTTGATGAAAACTTCACTGTGAAAACAAACTTCCATTTACTAGGTACTCTAGAAGAAATAAACCCAAATTCGCAGGCTCGAGGATATTGAAGTAGTAAAATTTTTAAGTGGGTTTGGTTATGATTAGATTCTAAAATTACTATATATTTCTTAGGCTCTGACACAGCCTATATTGGTTTATGATTGAGGTATGAATTTGACATATTCTTTCTTTGTTTCTAGTTTGGCTGGGGAAGAGAATAAACCTGGGGATATTTTTCTTAGACATGTTTTCTTTGTTCTGTTAGGTTGAGTTACTATCTCATCTATTATCAAGATTACCAATAGATTGTTGTGGTTATCTTTGCTTGTATAAAAAAGATAACTTTATTTGAGAATAATATTTTTATGTTTTTACTTTTTGAGTGGTTTCTCCCTATTCCTGGTTTTATTTCTTTAGCATTTTATACTTAATGGTAAAGCATTTACTTCTGTTAACTTATTAGAGTCTCTAATATAATACTTGTCAGGGTGGGGTCTGTTGTTTTTCTTAAAAGAACCCTCAAATTCCTTTAGAAAGAATTATTTATGGATCCCTTCAGGGGCTAAGGAATCCTGGATTTCCTTCAGATAACTTTTATTACCATTTCTGATGTTTTAGCTTAACATGTGTTCACTGTGTCTCCTTGTCTATAAGGTAGTTAACCCTTTCCTCTGCCATGATTTGTCTCTTTAATCCCATTTCCATTCCCAAATTTTAAAAAACTTTATTTACTTCTGGTTTATTGCAGACTCAAGAATGAACAATCCGTCAGAATCCAGTAAACCGTCTATGGAGAGTGGAGATGGCAACACGGGTAAGAGAGAGTTCTCCCATCCAGCTTTCAATTAGGTCTGGTTTCCAATACAGCTCAAAGAAGAAGCTTCCCACTTCACTAGAGCTTGTGTTTGGCAAACACAGACTAATTTGAGTTGTCAAACATGCTTTGGGACTTGCAGGAACCAAGATTATGTTTGTTTAAGATTATCTACTTTTCTTTGCAGATTGCTTCATCTTTTTGCTTTCATCTATCAGAGAAACAACAGTTAGTTCCAAGAACTGTCCTTTGACTTAGATAGTTCTGGGTATAAATTACAGATTGGCCACTTACAAGCTGTGTGACTTTAGGCAGTTTCTCCAGTCTTTTTGAGACATAATTTATTTAGTTACAAAATGGGGATAAAATATTTCAGAGGTCATTGTGAGTATTAAGGAGATAATTTATGTGAGAAATTAAGCAAAGTGCCAGCAGCACAGTAACCATTCAGTAAAATGTAGTTCTTGTTACAGGTATTAATCAAAATAGTATATCTTATCTACCCTAGATTTGATATAAATTGTATTAAAGTTATGATAGTGTCGGTAGGTAGTTATTAAGATACATCCATTTCTAACATATGCTTTTATTTGGTAATTTTTTAAAAAATTACACTTGATTAAACCTTTTATCAGAAGAAAATTAATTATCATGTAAATAAGAATACTGAGGCCCCATGAAAAGAAAGGTAAATCTAAAGGGACAGCTTGTATCCACAGTCTATACTCTTAATTCAGTGTATTGCTTAGAGGACTTTTGACTGTCTTTATTATCTGCTAGAGATGGTACAGGGACTTCCCCAGTTTCTGACAAAGGCCAAAATAAAATTCTAAACCAAATGAGAAGAGAATTATGGGCAAGGATGCATAGAAAGTAACTGTTACTAACGTAAACTAGTTTTTTCACTCTCAGAGAGGGTTCTCTCTTTGGCCATCGTTTTGCAAAATGCCTAAGTATGTGAGGTGGTAAGAATCAGAGGCACTTTTGGGAGTCTTATCTTTGTTTTCTACTTCTCTTGGCCATAAAACCTTTAATTTCCTACCTACATGTCTTCCTTTGTAAATTGTCCTGTATCTGGAGGTGCTTGTATTTAACTTTTAATATCTTTTTATATCTGAAATGTCCCTGACTCTTTATGTGAAACTGATCTGTGGGGCTTCCATGTTCATCCCTGTTGCATTTAACGTGTTTCTTTCTTTTCTTTTCTTTTTTCTTTTTTTTTTTTTTTTTCTGAGACAGAATCTCACTCTATTGCTCTGGGTAGAGTGCTGTAGCATCATAGCTCACAGTAACCTCAAGAGTTCCTCTTGACTCAGCCTCCTGAGTAGATGGGACTATAGGCACCTGCCACAATGCTTGGCTAATTTTTTTTTATTTTTAGTAGAGATGAGGTTTCGCTCTTGCTCAGGTCCGTCTTGAACTCCTGAGCTCAAGGGATCCTGACGCTTTGGCCTCCCAGAGTGCTTGCTAGGATTACAGGCCTGAGCCACCACGCCTGGCCTGTTAACATGTTCATGTTACTGTAACTGAGGCTAACCAAGTAGACTACTGTAGTATCTTCTGAGAAGGGGGAGAATAGTACTGCATTGTGCCAGAATTGTCAGCCACAGTCTTCCTTTCTGATATTTCTCTGTCCTCTGTTTGAGCCTTTCTTCCTTTATTTTGTAGCACTGGTTTCTATGCCAGTGCAGGTGTTTTAGCCACCTAGCTAATGGGTGGGACTTGTTTTCAGAGAATAACAGAGCAGTACATTCCATTAAGAGGCTAGGGGACAGTGGGCAGGACACCTCTGCCTAAAGGACACCTTCAAAGAAGAAGCATATTTTTCTCTCTCAGGCTCACTGAATGATTGGAGAACACTGAAAATATCTACTGCATTACACTCAAGGAATCCCCATGTTTACTTTAATGTCACTACTCTAATAGCAGTTTCAGTAGTGACCACTTATTGAGCATCTGTAACATTTAATAAAACTCCTATGACATGTTTTTAAAAATCTTAAGCTCTGTATGCATTACCTGATTTCAATTTAAGGTCTTATGACAAGTCAAATATTATTTTATGAAATAGGGTATCTAGGCACAAAGCCAGCCAGGAAGTAAAGACAGTTTTAAGATATGCAACCTGTTTTTTCCCATGAACTGCAATAAAATTGAAAATTTAAGCAACATTTTGTATGTATTCACATCTTCGTAAGAAAAATTCTGGCTGGAGCACTTGTTAAAAGTCTTGTGATTTTCTTGCCCCATTTTAATATGAAATGTATGGCACACTCATTCCCACCACAGAGCTGAGCAGTATCAATTTAGATTTTTTACCTTTTAGAAAACTTGTAGTTTTCTGACATTGCAATTTTGTGGCCAAACTCTGGCACTTTTCTTAGACTTCTTTACTTCCACCACCACCAATGGCAATTGATTTTTCTCTTCTCTACAAAAAGGGAAACTTTTTATTGCTTTCTTATAAGGGTTACTGCTAATGGAATAGGTACTTAACACATTGCAACTGGATGAAATGTGAACTGATCGCAGGTCCTTACTCTGAAGCGTAGCCACTCACTTCCTGTTTGTCTGCTGTAGCATTTGTTGCTTTAGTAAAATTACAAATTACTTCCATTTTGTGGACCTTTAGGTTTACTTTAGAATAATAGAAATTTTAAAGTCTCGTTAAAGATCTGTCATAATGATTCTAGCATCTTCCACTGATGTCAGTTTTGTTAGGTTAGGAATATGGAAATACATTTGAATTCTAGTTTGCATAATAATATATTAGATATAAAATTCAATCAATAATATATTAGTTATAAAATTCGATTTATGCTGACAATTACATGCTTACAAGTTGATTTTATTTAAAAATATAACAAATGCTGGCTCAACGCCTGTGGCTCAGTGGTTAGGGTGTTGGCCCCACTGGGGCTGGCGGGTTCGAACCAGCCAGGACCTGCTAAACAACAATGACAACTACAACAAAAAAAATAGCCGGGCATTGTGGCAGGTACTTGTAGTCCCTGCTACTTGAGAAGCTGAAGCAAAAGAATCGCTTAAGCCCAAGAGTTTGAGGTTGCTGTGAGCTGTGACGCCACAGCACTCTACCAAGGGCGCCATAGTGAGACTCTGTCACAAAATAAATAAATAAATAAAATAAAAATATAACAAACGAATCTACATACTATCCAAGTGTTTGTTACTTTGTTATTTTTCAGTAGTTCATAAAAAAGAAGTAAAAATTTTTAAGGGAAAGAACCCCTAGCATTTTAATAAAACTGAAGTCTCACATTTTCTAGATTCAGAATACTTTTGTGTAGATCATTTTTCCTGAAATGTTTATGATTGAAATACTTTTAATTTGTGAAATTTTATGGAGAATGGTATTTTAAAGTTATTTGATTGTGTTGATATGTTAACTTCTTTGTCTTTCTTCTGCCAGAGTGATTTATTTGAGAAGCACATCTGATAGTGTAGTTTTGTGAAAGAGCTTTTATATGTTCTTGAAGAATCTGTAGCTTAGTTTATTTATTCAATAAATGCCTGTTCTATATGTAAAATATTACGGTTGGTGTTATTAGAAGATACAGTGCAAGTAGGTGAGGTACTCTGAGTCTTCAAGGAGTTAGCAATTCACTAAGAGATAATATAATATGCAAATAACTGGTTTTGGATAGACTATGATAAGCTCTAATTCAAGAGGGATATAGAAGAGAGCCACCAGTAGAATTAAGAAGGTGTTTTGTTTGTTTTTTTTTAGGAAATTCAAAGTATGTAGGGCAGCACCTGTGGCTCAATGGAGTAGGACGCCGGCCCCATATGCCGGAGGTGGCGGGTTCAAACCCAGCCCCGACCAACCAAAAACTGCAAAAAAGAAAAAAATTCTAAGTATGTTTGTAGGCCATGCAGAAGGAATCATCAGGAAGGAAGAGAGTGAAGAAAAAAATAACAGGTGGAACCCAGGTAGAGGTGAAGGGCTAGGATCAAAAGTGCAGAATGAAGGGTTAACTTTGAAAATGAGAAAAGATTGCCACTTTTTCTGAAATTTGGGAGAAGTAAAGATTAAACAATGACAGGAAAATTGAGGTGGAAAGGAGAAACTAAACACGAATAATTCCTAATTGCCTTGTTTTTCTCATTAATTGAGAGGTGATCCTCTGAGAGGAAGGCAAGGATAATAGTAATACTAATAACAACAGCTACCATTTGGGAAAAAAAAATTATTATTTATCTTTTCTTGAAACAAAGTCTCACTCTGTATATAGTGCCCTGGCATCATCGTAGCTTAACAGAAATCTCAAGACTCCTGGGCTCAAGTGATCCTCTTGCCTCAGCCTCCCAAGTAGCTGCGAGTACAGGCACTTGCCACAATGCCAGACTAGTTTTTCTATTTTTAGCAGAAACAGGGTCTCGCTCTTGTTCAGGCTGGTCTCCAACTTCCGAGCTTAAGCAATCCACCTACCTTGGCCTTCCAGAGTGCTAGGATTACAGGCCTTCCAATGTGCTCTGTCTCAGTTTTTAAATTCTTAACTATAGGTGTATGGCTAGCTGCTTAGTTATATATACTTTGTGTCATAATTGTTAAAATACTCTCATAAGGTAAGTAGGTATATGCCTGTGTTACTCATAAGGAAACTAAATTCATAATGGTTTAGCAATTTATGATTCATGACCATGAGCCTGTCATACTGCCTTGCTAGGAGACGATCAAATGAAATGGGTTTGGGAATGAGACTAGAGTGAATGAATGTTGACATAGTTACCATTAAGGAATTGATTGAAGTAGATAAATAAAAAGGAGAGAAGATTGAATGAAATGGGTTTGGGGATGTGAGTAGAGTGAATGACTTTTGCCACAGTTAGTTACCTTAAAGGAATTGATTGAAATAAATAAAAAAGATTGAAAAGCCTGTTGAGAGTCAGGCTCGGATAAAAGAAAATAGATATATAATTTATCTAATCAACATAGTTATATGGTTGACCTTCGAACAATATGGATTTGAGCTGTGTAGTCCTACTTACGTGCAGAAATTTTTCAATAAATATATTGGAAAAAATTTTGGAGATTTGTAACAATTTGAAAAACTTGAAGATTAACTGTATAGCCTAGAAATATTGGATACATTAAAAGTTAGTATGTCATGAATGTATAAATTATATGAATATACTAGTCTATTCTATCATGTACTACTAGAAAATCTCAAATCTATATGAAAAGTTTTAAACTTATACAAACTTAGACTGTACTTGGTACCATTCACAGCAGAAATATAAATAAACTTAAATACACAGTACTAAATCATGCCTGCATAAAATTAACTACAGTATCTATTGTGCTCCTGTAATAATTCTGTAGCCACCTCCTGTTGCTATTGGCATGATCTCAAATGTTGGGGAATTTCCTCTTAAAATGCCACATGATGCTGACATGTCCATGTGAGCAGTTTGTCTCTAGTAGATTGTGTATCACAGTAAGAAGTGATATTTCTTAAGCATTTTTTGTTGTGTTTAGAATAATGTAAACCTTGAATAACAGCTTGGGACTCACACAAAGTGCCACTAGTGATGTCAGAAATACAAGAAACAGAGAAAAGTCGTGATGTTTCAAGAAAAAGTTGAATTGCTTGATATGAACCTTAGATTAAGGTCTGCAGCTGCAGATGCTCACTATTTCAAGATAAATGAAGTCGATGTAGGGACTGTTATAAAAAAGGAAGTTTGTGAAACTGTTGCTGTAGCTATACCAGCAGGCACAAAAAAACTTACACTTTAACAAAATACTTTCATCTTGCATTGAAAATTCAGCTTTTATATGGGTGCAGGATTGCCATAAGAAAGGTAGGTATACCTATAGACTAATATGATTTGAGAAAAAGCAAGTCATTATGTGACAACTTAAAGCAAAAGGAAGGTAAAAGAGCTAAGAATTTAATGTCAGCAAAGGATAATTTGATAATTTATAAAGAGATTAAAAAAAAAAAAATGTCAAGATGATGGGAGAAGCAGATTCTGCCAACCAAGAGACAGCAGATGCATTCCCAGATTGCCTTGAGAAAGCCATTGAGGAGAAAAGATACCTGTATCTTCTATATAATGAAGACAAAAGTACCCTATTCTGGGAAAAAGTACCATAATGGACATTTTTAGGTAAGGAGATGAGCACCTACATTTAAAGCAAGAGAGGATAAACTAACTCTTGTGCAGTTTGGTTTATGATCAAGGATGCATTTATCTGTTTTATATTCTAGACTGCTTTTGACTTCTTTTACAGCTGGACCCTTGTATGCTATGAACACTCAAACTAAGGAAAATAATGGAAGAAGGATTAGTACCATATAGAAATAGTTTTAGAGAAAGGAAAAAGCAAAAGGGTCACATAGAAATTACAAGACATTTCCATAAAGCTGCACTAAGTGTGCCTGCCTCTCTTTCCTCCCCCTCCCCCTCCACCTCTTCCACCTCTACCACCCCCCCCCCACCTCAGACAACAAGAACAAGCCCTCCTCTGCCTACTCCGAGTGAAGAGGATGAGGACTTCCTAAGGAAATATATTTTATGTTCTTTATTATTTTCTTGATAACATCTTTTCTCTAACTTACTTTATTATAAAACTACAGTATATAATACATGTAACATAAAAAATACAGTAGAACCTCTGTAAGTTGACCGCTCAAGGGACTGTAACAAAGTGGTCAACATACAGAGGTGGTCAGCATAGGAACTAGGCCCACTGTAGTGATAGATAACATGTGGTAAATGTCCAGTCTATGAAAATTAGGTCAACTTAAGGAGATGGTCAGTGTAGGGAGATGATCAACAATGGAGGTTCTACTATATGTGTTAATTGACTGTTTATGTTCTTGGGAAGGCTTCCAGTCAACAGGAGGCTGTTAGTTAAGTTTTTTGTTTTTTTTTTTATAATAAAAATCTTTATTTAGGTTTCATCAGTACAGGTAAGATATAGTGGAGTCACAGAGCAATATGCATTGACAGGATATAACAGTTCATAAAAACTGAGTAACTATGCACACAAATTTCTTAAACATTCAGTCACCTAAAGAGAAAATACACAGATGTATGGTGGAAAACTGTATCTAACACTGAAACTACTATAGGACTCCATCAACAAGTCCAACTTTTAGTGATAAAAAACTACTGTACTGGGCAAACTTGGCAGTCATCTGCCAAGTCATAAACCCACATCTATTCTAACAAGTACAATAACAGCATGAGTAAGAATACCCGTACACAGCACAGCTGCTACATAGACATAGATCGATACAGACATCATTGTGTTATATTTAAGGAGAGATTTCCATTTACAACTTCACATTAACTCATATAAAAATAACGTGACCCTACACAAAATGTCCTTTTAGCAACATTTGAAGTAATTGTTATAATTTCCAAAGTGGCAGAGGTACTGAAGCAAAAAAAAATAAAATAAAAATAAATAACCAAACAAAACAAAAACAAAAACACACACCCACAAAAAGGCAAATTTTGACAAAAGTATGCATTAATTTTTTGGACAATATCCTCTCCTAAATTAAATGACACTGTATAAAAATTTGCTGGAAAAATATTACAAAACTGAAGCCTGTACATTTACACTCGAGTCCAAGCCATTCTGAATGTGGTGGGAACCCACAGTTCGGTTACCTTTCCCACTCACTGCTTTCTCCTCTTGAGGGTCGTGATTGGAGTCTGTGTCATTTGAGTGGTGTGTGAGAGAGTTTTCGCTGCCCGGGGGAGAGTCTACACTTTCATACCCCGCACTGAGTTGGTTTATGTAACTACTACCTCCTCTGCCCGTTCTCTCCTCTGAGCTGCTAAAGGCCTTATTACCGTTCCCTGGGGAAGAAGGAAAGTCATCTTCAGCT
>CAUYPK010060220.1:0-31921 GCA_963574355.1 Loris lydekkerianus | reverse complement strand
GATTCTTGGTTAATGAGCCAGTGATATTGGACCTCGACCTGATTTAACTGCCTCTAACCTTTTTTTTGGGATACAGGGCCCAAAGGTGAAGGGTAAATAAGGGTAGCAGGGGAAGAAGGTAGGGTGAAAAACCATGTAGGCTCGAGGAATGAAAATAATTTAAAATAAGCTTTCCTTTCTATTATTTACTTAAATTCATGAGTAAGACTCTCTTTCCTCTTCCCTCTCCCCACTTCACACACACACATGTATGCAATTTGAGTTATATAGTATTTCCCCCTTAATAATTGGTGTTTATAGTAATTATAGAATTCTTCAATTTTTTTTTTTTTATCATGTCTTTATTTCTACATCTTTCATTTCAGGGCTTTACATTAACAGTTTTAAGCTGGGTACAGTGGTGTGTTCCTGTAGTCCCAGTTACTAGGGAGGTTGAAAAGAGATGGTGGCCTGAGGCCAGCGGTTTATGACTGTGGTCCACTATGATCACACCTGTGAATAGCCACTGCACTCCAGCCTGGGCAACATAGCAAGACTCTGTCTCTGTAGAAAATAAAAACAAATAAAAAGAAGTTCTATGTTATTGTAACTCTTGTTTATAATGAGTTGAAATAATAAAGCTCTTAAAAATATATATATCTTTTAACTCCCTTTCTGAAGTTGACAAAGCTTAATATTTGTCAAAGGCAAAGGCTGAATGTGCTTGTCACTCTTAACAGAGAAAATAATTGTTTTATTAAGAAGAAGGAGAATTAACTGTGATGCAGTTTGGGAGACATTACTATATTTTAGAAAACAATAAAAATATGAGGCAGCATTTGGGAGTTAAGTTACCAAGAAATGGGTGACTTTTATACACACTGAATGAGTAGTGAAAGTAGAAACTGGACTTTGAATGAATGCTGGATTTGGATGGTGACTCCATCTCTACCTAGTTCTGTGAGCTTTAGGCCAGTCATTACACCTCCCTGACCTCAGGGTCTTCCTCTGTCCACATCTCATGAGTGTTGTGGGTATCCCATGGGTGGTTTGTGTATAGTCTAGCCCACAGCACAGGTGCTAGGTAGATGCTTGCCATCATTTTCCTCCCATATAGGTCGTTCTCTAAAATTTAGTCATTGCCAATGTGATATGGTTGAATTAGAGCCTTAAATTTGCAATTGAATGAGATTGTAATTAATTTGAATATCACTGTGGAAATTCAGATAACAGGGAACAGAATGACAGCAGAAGAGTCCTTTATAGTCCAGCAGTCTGAGACAATCCAGAGTGGAGTCAGACAATGGTTAAGAGGAACCTGCTGAGAGAAACTGAAAAGTATATACTCTGATAAGTTATGAAACCTGTCCATTTCTGGGAGGACTGTAGAAGAAACCCCTATTAATAATAAATAAGGAAATGAAGGCAGACAGACAACCACCCTTCTTACTTCCCCACTACCATGACGCATTGATGAGGAAAGGGAAGTAGAGGAACAGCCTGTAAAAATTAGGAGAATTGATAATTGTTTCAGAAAACCTCACTGCCATGACTACATTGGAGGATTTAAAAAACCACACACCACCACAGCGTGGTGTCTCACTGATACTAATCATCTTAAAATTGGGTAATATTGCAGCTTGCAGGCACCTGCAGGCCTTATTTTGATGTTGCTGTAAGAGAACCTCTGGACCTATGGTGCAGGTTCAGCTCATAATTTACAGCAGTTACTGTTGCAGTAAGAACAAAGGGGCCGAAAACTTCTGGAGCATGTCATCAGCATAAAATGGGGTGAAATAGGATTCTCTGTGGAAAAGACTGGACTCAGGAAATGATTGTGATCATTACAGAGCTAACTTGTGTACGTGTATCTAAGAAAAAATTAAAAGCATATCGAATGGTAGAACTGCTTAAATTTATTATCCTTTCTGTTCAGAATAAAGGAAAGAGATAAGTATTTCTAGATAAGTGTTCATTAACTATACATTATAGATACTTGCAGAAATCACTATGGTTTAGATGAAAATAATCTGGGCAAACATTTTGAGGTTATCTAAATTTTATGATCATGGTACAGTAATAGAATTTTATGAAGAAATAACCTGAAAAGAAAATGTCAGGGGAATATGACTTTTCAAAATTTTTTTGAGACATAGTTTTGCTTTTCCCCCCTGGGTAGTGTGCACTGGTGTAATCATAGCTAACTGCAACCTCAAACTCCTGGACTCAAGTCATCCTCCTTCCTCAGCCTCCTGAGTAGTTGACTTTTTTTTGAGACAGAGTCTAACTATGTTGTCCTTGGTAGAGTGCTGTAGTGTTACAGCTCACAGCAACCTCAAACTCTTGGGGTTTGCTCTTAAGTGATTCTCTTGCCTCAGCCTCCCAAGTAGCTGGGACTACAGGCACCCGCCAGTACGTGTGGCTATTTTTGTTGTTGTCATTGTTTAGCAGACCTGGGCCAAGTTCAAACCCACCAGCCCTGGTGCATGTGGCCGGTGCCCTAACCACTAAGCTATGGACGCTGAGCCCTCCTCCTGAGTAGTTGAAACTGCAGGTGTGCACCATGATGCCCCACTAATTTTTCTATTTTTAATAGAGTTAGAGTTTCGCTCTTGCTTAGGCTCATCTTGAACCTCCTGAACTTAAGGAATTCTTCCTCTCACCTCTGCTTCTGGCTGAATATGACTTCTTAATATAGGTGGCGGACATAAAGTTTATGTGCAATTTAAAATACTTTAACATGGTAAATTGCACATGAACTTATGTCCACTCTGTATGTCTGACCAAGAGAACTTGCTAAAGGAAAATGGTAAATAATTAGTCTTAGATTTTGAGTTGTATGGAACTTCTGAAGATTAATATTACTCCCACATTGGGGAGATGTTTAATAAGAACACTGAGCAAATTAAAACTAATTTGATTTTGGGAAACTGGTTTCATGTTTCCCTTGTTCTGTGAAGTACAATTTGTCCCTGTGTTTACTTAGCGTTCATAATTAGGGTTATAAGTCTAGGATAGACTTTGTCAGGAAGCATGGAAACAACAGTAGCCTAAGAGACAGGCTAACTAGCTTATAGTGCGGACTCTTAATAGTTTACCAACCTTTAGTTCCCATGAACTCAGAGAGGTCAAGTAATTCCTATAAGGTTCATGATTTTTCAGTCCACCAAATAAAATGACAGTGTCATCTGCATTCATGTTTTCCAACTGTATTCATGTTTTAAAGAAAGTAAGGAGGTTGAAAATCATCATGATGATATAAAAAGTATGAGAGAGTTATTTAAATCATCAGTAAATAAAACATACACAATGTCATCTCAATTAGACTCCAAAAGTGAATGAACTATCATTTTATTTCTTTTTAGGAGACCTAATATCAGTCATTTAGGTAATATCTTTTCCTACAATTAAATTTTAAGTAAAAATAAAACAAAGCTAAAAAAAGCATAAATCAGTGTCTATAAAATGATTTTCAGAGGAAATGAATGGGAGCCTATTATTTGAAAAATTTTACTAGATAATAACAATCTATGCTGTCTTCCTCTACCCTCGGAAGATTGAATAACCTGTTAAGCACTTTTGGATAGGATGTTATGATAATATTTATAACCTGTCATCTCTGTAGCAGAAATAACATCAGTCTTAGAGTCTCAGATATCTGTAGATCACTTTTCAGATATCTGATGGAAATGTTCTTTGGATTCTAAATCAGCACTGCCTAATAGATACATTGTGAGCCACATATGCAAATGACATATGTAATTTTAAAATTTCTTGTGGCTACATTAAAAACATAGGAAATAAATAATATATTAAAGAATATATTTTTATCTTACCCAATATATACAAAATATTTCACTATGAAAAAAAATCATTTCACTATGTAATCAATGTGAAAAATTATTAAGAATGTATTTTTACTTTCTTTTTTCATACTAAGTCTTCCAAATCTACTATGTATTTTACACTTAACAGTTCATCTTAATTCATTGGCTAAATTTGAAATAATTAAAGTCAAATGGAGTCCTACCAAAAATAATAATATTGTGTTCGATGGGAAAATATTTTACACTTTTCATTTAAAAGTAAAGTTGAAATGGGTTAAATAAAGAAGAATCCAATTTCTTGTGGTATTAACCACACTTTGTTTTGTTTTGGTTTGGGAGACAGAGTCTCACTCTGGTGTCCTGGCTAGAGTGCTGTAGCATCGTAGCTCACAGCAACCTTGAACTCTTGGGCTCAAGTGATCCTCTTGCCTCAGCTTCCCCAGTAGCTGGGACTGTAGGCACCTGTTGTAATGCCTGGCTACTTTTTCTATTTTTAGTAGTGATGGAGTTTCACTCTTGCTCAGGCCAGTCTTGAACTTTTGAGCTCAGGCGATCCTCCTGCGTTGGTACCACTCACATTTTAAGTGCTCATAGTTATCATGGCTGGTGGCTACTGTAATAGCACAGATGTAGAACAGCCCCATCATCATTGGAAATTTTATTGGATAGCACTGAATCCTTAAATCGTCCATTGTAAAGCCACAAAGTTGGACATATTTTGTTATGTTTTAGTACAGTCATACTTCACATAACAGTGTGTCTATATCAGCTATGTACCATGTATATGATGGTGGTCTCATAGGATTATAATATCATGTTTTTATTGTATCTTTCTATTTATAGATATGTTTAGATACACAAATACCTACTATAGTCTTATAATTTCCTACAGCATTCAATATGGTAACATGGTGTATAGGTTTGTACCCCAGAGATAATAGCAATCCTATGAAGCCTGTCTGTGTAGTAGTCTTTGCCATTTAGTTTATGCAAGAATGCTCTGTGGTGTTCCTATAAAGTTGAAAAAGCCTAATGACACATTTCTCAGAGCATATCCCCCTTGTTAAGCAATGTATGGCTGTATTATGTCTAACAAATAGTCTTTTGATAGCCTAAATCTCATGAAATTGAACTCCTGATTAAGGTTTGTGACTTTAACTCTATATTTATAGTTTCACAGTTATTTGAGTGATGACCTCCCCTGAGGCTCAAATAGACGTTTATGTTCATTATGTGGCCCCAGATTAACATCATGCAAAGACTGGCTTTGAAAGTGATAGATTTCTATCTGAAATACCTTTATGAATTATAAAATAAATGCATGCCTTTTCTAGTTTTTTTCTGCTACCGAGGTCACTGTTTGAGACAAGATACAACACAACCCTCAAGATGCCCATTTTGGTGTTATAAACATAAGGTGACATTTAGGTGTAAGTTATGAAGAGAAAAAAATTGAGAGAAGGATTAGCAATAGTAGCAGGGTTTTAAGATTCATATTGAAACCAGGCAGATGAGTTAACATCTCATCTCAACTTTGGGGAAGTCGTCTTCCCCCAAAGGTGAGACACCACCATAGACATCCTCCATAGACTGCCCCCGTCACTGACACACACACAGGAAATGTGATGCAATACAGAATAAGACAAAAAAATAATGAGTATGAGTAAATTAATATTATTGTGCTCTTCACTGATGGGCTCAAAGTTTATTGGTAGCTTATAGCAGCTTGGGCACATTAGAGAGCTTCCTCTCACTTTTAGGGAGAATAGGAGCCACCTGTGGCTCAGTGAGTAGGGGCACTGGCCCCATATACCGAGGGTGGCGGGTTCGAACCCGACCCTGGGCAAACTGCAACAACAACAACAACAACAACAACAACAAAATAAATAAGGGAGAATAGGAAAGCACATAGGAGAAACTTTTAACTGTATATATTTTTATTTCTCTTTCTTTTATTCACAAAACATGGCATACTGTATACATTGGTCTTTGCTTCCCATATATTGTGTTTTCATTTAATCTGTGCTGGCCATCTTCTGTTGAACAGCACTGTCTAGTAGAATAGCCATTGCCCATTTATGGCTATCAAAACCAAAATTAGGCTAGGCATAGTGGCTCATGCCTGTAATCCTAGCACTCTGGGAGTCCGAGGAAGATAAATGAGCTCAGGAATTCAAGACTAACATGAGCAAGAACAAGACTCCATCTCTACCAAAAATAGAAAAACTAGCTGGGTGTTTGGGTGGGCACCTGCAGTCCCAGCTACTTGGGAGGCTGAGGCAGGAGGAGCTCCTTGAAGCCAGGAATTTGAGGTTGCTGTGAGTTGGGCTGATGGCACAACTCTAGCCTGGGGCCACTGAGTGAGATTCTGTCATAAATAAATAAATATTGAATAAAATTAAAATTCATTTCCTTGGCTGACATGTCCACATTTTAAGTGCTCAA
Organism: Loris lydekkerianus; assembly: GCA_963574355.1. Classification (NCBI taxonomy): domain Eukaryota; kingdom Metazoa; phylum Chordata; class Mammalia; order Primates; family Lorisidae; genus Loris; species Loris lydekkerianus. The sequence continues at coordinate 25,670 of CAUYPK010060220.1, read as the reverse complement.
CAGCCCATGTGGCTAGTGGCTACCATTTGTTCAAGAACAGACTATTTCTGTCACTGCAGAAAGTTCTTTCAGAAAACAATGGGGGTTAGCTTTTTTTGGAAAGCAGTCTTGTCCGTGGAGAGAATGATTTGGATCTGCTACCAAGGAATAAAAATCAGTGAAATAATACTTTGTGACCTTTTCCTGGTTTGGCGCTATCCTCCATGATTATTCCAGTATCGTATTCATGTTGTGGGATCGTGGAGAATTTCAGGTCTTGAGTATCTGGAAGATCAAAAAGAAAAACGGTTCTTTTTGAATAGACTTTCACTCTCTACCTTCCATTGGCTGAAGGTGCTTCCTAAATTGCATGACTTATACAGCCAATGTACCCCGGAACTGTGGTCAGATCTCAAGAAAACCCCTGGTTTCCTCTGGTCTGAGTCCTCCTCCAGCCTTGTGCATTGCTGAAGTATATTTTTTACTTCGAATCTGAGTCATTGAAAAGTGTACCTAGTTGGCAGATGGTGGAAGCTTATTACTTCCTGCATTTTGACTGTGTTTTGAACAGTCTTGAAGATCTTTATCTTCCCACCAACGCTTTGGTGATCTGTGAGTGCTGTGTAGGCATTTTAAAGAAACCTTAAGTTTTTCTTACAGAACTAGGTAGTGGTGAGTTCTGATACTTTTCACACAACAGACTTCCTCAGCCTCTCTTTAATTTTTTTCTTATATTTAAACTACCGCTTATTTGCCAGAAACTTGAATGATACCATGCACTTTACATACAGTATCTCATTTAATGTTCACAAGAACCAACCAAGTAGATACTATCGTTTTCTTCCTTTTATAGGGAAGGAAATGGAGTCTAAATAGCATAATTAAATTTACAAAGTTATGCAGCCAGGGAAGCGGCAAAGCAGAACTTTGATTCCATGACTGTTTGGTTGTAGTACTCACTGCGTAATGCTGCAAAATAAGATGATTTTAACAGAATTATACCTACATTGGTGGTCTACGGGCAAGCCAATCCAATCCCCATGGTCAGCAGTTGGTAATGATACTGTTGTTGCTTGCCATTGCAGGCTAACTGCTGTTCCTGTGGTTTACAGTATAAGAGTAAGCCGAATTGGATATTTCAGAAGACCTGGAGATTTATGGGCTATTGCTGATGCTTGTTTCCTCTTGTCTCAGGTGGCTGTGTTATTGCAACGTGCCCCAGTTCTGTGACAGTCTACCTCGGTATGAAACCACACAGGTGTTTGGGAGAACACTGCTTCGCTCGGTCTTCACCGTTATGAGGAGACAACTCCTGGAACAAGCAAGACAGGAAAAGGACAAACTGCCTCTTGAGAAACGAACTCTCATCCTCACCCATTTCCCAAAGTAAGGAAGTTCTCTCTGGTCTTTGTGTGATGCCAGGGCTTGAGGTTGGTAAATACAGTGCCAAAGCCTGCATAAATAACACGCTCAGGAATGAGAGAAAAAGCGTCCTGGGGAGGAGGAAGAAGGACCTGCAGTTTGCGTTGTGAATTTCCGTGGCTTTTCTCCAGCCCGTTTCTTGGCTTGACTTTGTGTAGATGGTAGTCATTGCCTCTCCACCCCACCTCGTCCTGCCTGACCATTGTCTCTGAGTCTCGTAGAGTGGGGCAGTACTTTGTTTTGTGTATTCAGCTGCTAGGAAGCTAGAGAGGATAAGGGAGACTGTGTAGCTCCAGTTTGCAGCCACTCAGAAGTGGTGCCAAAAAACTCAAGTGTCAGGTTCGCCCCACTTCCTTGCTAAGCAGGAGTGAACCATCCTGTGCCTCAGGTACAGTAGGCCTGCCCCTCACTCATTAGAAACTAGACTGCCAGAGTAGGGCTGGACAGGAATAGAGGCCTCCTTCAGTATGAACTTTTTACCTCTATCCTCAGTTTTTTGTAGAAAATACGTATCCTTGTGTCCTGTATTGCTTGTACCTACCAGAGCTCTAACACATAAATAACTACTTAAATATTTTCAAGTGAAGGAAGGTGTGAAAGCAATAGAAGGTTGCAGGCTACACCATTGGCCTTGGAAATGCATTTTTAATGATAGGAATAAAAAATGTAAGCTCAGAGGTTGATATCTAGAGAGAGGGGCTGAGTCTCCAGTTGATGACTTTATGGGGCGATGATGGCAAGACACGAATGAGACAATTCATCTTGTGATTGTCACTCTGCCTAGATCAGTGTTGGTAGGAGAGGAAGAAGGTATGATTTGAAAATACCTACTACGTGTGATAGAGCCTTCCTTCCTCACCCCACAGAGATTTGCTAATGTAGAGAATAGAATTTGGGAGGAGGTATTATATGTGTATTCTTGATCAAGGGTTGATGAAACACTGCTTTATTTCATGAACTCGACTTTTATTATTAAGGTACTTATTATTATTAAGTGACCCAGTTTGTATCTTAGTAAAGATAGTTATAATTCTTTGACATAAGTTAGGTCCAAAACACCACCACCACCACCAAAATAGTTTTCTGATAGATTTGACTAACAATTCCTTGGCAGCTAACCCAAATCCTAAACTTTAGATAGAGGATGCCAGGAGTAATTCTGATGGGCTTTAGCTGAACACCCAATATATACACATATATTTTAGAATCCTGATTGTCAAATTTTTCTTAGGAGACCGAGCACTTGTGACCGAGGCATGACATGAAAATTTTGATGTCCTCTAGGGAGGAAGATTCCAAAGCCCTTGGACTACAGTTAGGTGTTGCCCCGAAAGTGGGCTATAGATTCTGGGCATTTCAGTGGCTGCCTTTTGACCAGTCCTTTAGATAAAAGCAATTTTATACTTATTTCTGTATTACACATGCCACATAAGCAGCTTTTTGTGTTTTTTTGGAAGGGGAGGGGATGATAGTTATCATTCTGTCTCTAAGTCAAGGGATAAGAGATGAAGAGGATCTCTCCTTTTCTAACACACACCTGTTATGGTGCTTAAAAAGAAATTTTAATTACTTTGCATAGTAACAATTTTCTTTCCATAGCAAATTCATTTTACTTCTGCAGATATTTGCTAATTATAGTGTGTTTTGTTCCTTCAGCCCATAGTTCTGGCATGCATGTGCTGTTGAGCTAAAAAATCAATGCTGCTTTCTTTTCTTCTCTATTACTAATGGTGGGGTGAAACTACCACCCACTTCTCCTTTTAAATCTCTTTTCATTGAATATGACAACATTTGGGGCTGCTGGGGATTTATACTTCCAGTTTTGGCAGCGGAATCACACATACTGAAGCCTGAGGTGTTATTTGAGTCTCGGGCACCGTTTCAGAGTGAGAGCTGGACCAGCACCCAGTGAGTTCTCTGTGCTTCTCACATGGATTTTCAGAGCGTGCGTCCTTATCTTCCTATTCTTCATAAATGCTGCCTTTTCTTCCATGTGCCTTTTCCCCCATCAACCTATTTACGAGGTTGTTCTTTAAAAGTTTAGTACCTGTATTTTATTCTAAAAGTGATATGTGCACATGTTGAAGAAAATTTAGTTCAGAGAAAAACAAAGAAGAAAAAGACCACCCATAGCCTCACTCCTCTGAACTACATGTAGTGCTGGTAGATATTTCTATTTTTTTCTCCATGTATGGAAGAAAAAAGTTAAGTAGGCCTGGGTGGGACTTTTATCTCTGTGTCTAACCAGGTGTCCAGGCCATTTCTATGGCCCTTCAAAACTTGAGAGCAATTTGGTTTATGATGTAGCAGGAAGTTAGCGTAGTAATTAATTACTGGTTCTAGTCCCGAGCCTGCCATTTGCTAGTTGTAGGAATGTAGGAATTTGTTTTTTTTTGGTGGCTTTTTTGTTTGTTTTTTTTTGCAAGCATTAAGCAAAGTTTATTGAAGAAGAGAAAAATAAGTTTACAGAGCAAGGGCAAGATATCATAGACAGTGAATGGGCCCTCCTTGTTGTAACATGGAAAAGGCCTAGCTGTGAGAATTTGGACCAGCTATTTAACTGCTCTGTGCCTTAGTTTTTTCATCTGTAAAATGGGTATAGCAATAGCCTAACTCATAGGGTAGTTATGGAGATCAAGTGAGTTAATATACTTCAACCACTTACAGCATCGCCTATCATATAGGAAGAGGTACCCCTGTGATGACTCATAGAATTGATATGAGGATTCAGTAAGACATTCTTAGAGCAGTACAGGCACAAAGGAAGCAGTAGGAAGACTAACACATGTCTACAATGTAATGCTCTTCGTATCTTACATTGTGTCAAGCTATGCAGAATCAAAACAGAATTCCTTTGTAGAACTTTCTGGAAATGCATGTCTGTATTTGGACATACCAGGGCTGTTCAACTAAGTCATCATTTGAATGATAAATCTTTATTATATTTCTGAGGTGAAGGGGAGACATCAATGTTAAGATGATTGCTGTAGATAGTTAGGACGCTGTCCCTTTAGTAATACATTGCTTTTTTATTGTACTGTTGCTTTTATTCTTGTGTCTAGGTTTTTGTCCATGTTAGAAGAAGAAGTTTATAGTCAAAACTCTCCCATCTGGGATCAGGATTTTCTCTCAGCTTCTTCCAGAACCAGCCAGCTAGGAATCCAAACAGGTACATTTCTTTTTCCATAAACCACAGAGAACAACCAGGAAGGCCACCCCAAAGTGTGTTAGTTGGAGCTCACTCTGTGTTTATGTTTTTCATCAGGAAATTGAAGACTGGAGCCAACAAAAAAGCAAATACTTGGGCAAATCTTACATCTGCATCCCTATTAATGAGGAAAAAATAGTTGTAAAGCAAAATCTTGTAACTGTGTCTCTATTAATGAGTACAGGTGCAAACCAAATAGATTTAAAAAAACAACTACTATGGAATTTGCTTATCTTGCACATTGCAGTTTAATGGGAAGTGTGCAATGCCAGCCAGCTCAGCTCTGTAATCAAATTCGGCTTTTTTCAGAGATTATATAGTCTCAGTCAATGGCTAGATGTGCTGAGGAATCGAGTCTCATGCTGGCTTCCTAATCTGTGGTGTGTGTACATCAGATTACTACCAGGGGCAATGGTGGGGGAGTGAGGGGAAGCAGGCAGCCCCAAGCCTACAGGAGGTGAAATACTTCTCAGGCGGGCCAGGGCATCTTTGCTGTTGCTCGAGTCTGTTTGCAGCATCAGTTGGCATTTTGTGAGTAAGACAGAAATCTGGAGTCACAGCGGTCTTATCTTTGACACTAGGAGGACTGGATGAAGAAGTCTGGCAGGAAATGGCAAAATAGCAATTTATATTTGTCTATGGGAAAAGAAGAACACAGAATTTTGATCTCAAGAGTGTTTTGTAGAGGCTCGGCGCCTGTAGCTCAGCGGCTAGGGTGCCAGCCACCTACACCAGAGCTGATGGGTTGGAATCCAGCCTGGGCCTGCCAAACAACAATGACAACTATACCAAAAAAAAAAAAAAAAAAGTAGCCAGGTGTTGTGGCGAGCACCTATAGTCCCAGCTACTTGGGAGGCTGAGGGAAAAGAATCGCTTAAGCCCAAGAGTTTGAGGTTGCTGTGAGCTGTGATGGCACAGCACTCTACCCAGGGCGACAGAGTAAGACTCCATCTCAAAAAAAAAAAAAGGATGTTTTGTAGAGCTTTAGATCAAAGCATAACATGGGGGCTTTTGGGTATTGCCTCCTGTAAAGGAACTTTTATTTATTTATTTATTTATTTATTTATTTATTTATTTTAAATTTTGGATTAGTATGAAGGTGCACACAATTAAGTTACATTATTTGTATTTGTGAGGTAAACTCTAAAGTCCTAGATGTAGTTACATCCTTCACCCAGAAAGTGTGCTCTATACCCCTACATTGTACTATTCTTGCTTTAAAAAAGAAAATCAAGGTATGATTTATCTACAGTAAAATTTACCCTTTTTGGTGTACTATATGTTTTGACAAACACACTTGGGCAACTGTTGCTGCCATTAAAATATACAACAACTGTGTTGCTCCAGACAAATTCCCTTGTAGCCCATCGCAGGGCATTCATTGCCCTCCTCTCAGCCCTGACAACCACTGATCTGTTTTTCCTTCCTATAGTTTTGCCTTTTCTAGAATGTCATATGAGTGGAATCTTCTAGTATATAACCTTTTGAGTACGATAACTTTAGCTCAACATAATGCATTTGAGAAGGTGATTTTTATTTATTTTCATTTTTGTTTTATTTATTTTTTTGAGACAGAGTCTCCCTATGTCACCCTTGGTAGTGTGCTGTGGCGTCACAGCTCACAGCAACCTTAAACTCTTGGGCTTAAGTAATTCTCTTGCCTCAGCCTCCCAAGCAGCTGAGACTACAGGCGCCCACCGCAACGCCCAGCTATTTTGTTGTTGTTGTTGTTATTGTTGTTGCAGTTGTCATTGTTTAGCTGGCCTGGGCTGGTTTGGAACCCACCCATCTTGGTGCATGTGGCCAGTGCCGTAACCACTATGCCACAGGCACTGAGCCGAGAAGGTGATTTTTAAACGATGTTTTGATGTTTTGTCTAGAGCCAGGTGTGGTGGCTCATGCCTGTAATCCTAGCACTCTGGGAGGCTGAAGTGGAAGGATTGCTTGAGCTTAGGAATTTGATATCAGCCTGAGCAAGAGTGAGACCTCTACTAAAAATAGAAAAACTACCTGGGTGTTGTGGCAGTTGCTTGTAGTCCCACCTACTTGAGAGGCTGAGGCATGTGATGGCTTGAACCCAGGAGTTTCAGATTGCTGTGAGCTATGATGTGACAGCACTCAACTGAGAGTGATCCAGCGAGACTCTATCTCAGAAACAAACAAACAAAATTCATCTAGAGTCCAAGGTTAGTTGTAAATATAATCAAATCCCTAGAAACCAGAATCCTTAGGGAATGAGGTATTTTTATTGGATCAAAGATTTCTTGCTTTCAATAACATCTTTGTGTCCTTTTTTTTTTTAACCTTAAGTCTTACTTTCTCGTTTCTCTGGTTTAAAATCTTTAGTGCTTCAAAGCTTCTCTGTGCATATTACCTGCTCCCTCTAGACCTGAGCAGTTAGTATTTACTAGACATAACTCTGTGGTTCCTGGACATATCCTCTGTTCTCTATGTAGCTAGGTTTTAAATGGCATATTTCCCGTGAACTCTTTCCTACTTCCTCTTATGCCCTCTAGCAAAGACTGGATCTCCTTTCTTTTTAACTTTGACAGAACCTTGACTATATCTTATCCTTGGTTCTCAAATATGATTGCACAATGGAGTCACCTATAGAGATTTGAAATGCACTGTACATGGATTTCCAAATGCTTTCCCAAGAGAGTGTGAGATTATTGGTCTGGGGTGTGGTCTAGACATTGGAACTTTAAATATATATAATTGTTTTTTTTTTTTTTTTGAGAGTCTTACTCTGTTGCCCTTGGTAGAGTGCTATGGCATCACAGCTCATAGTAATTTCAAACTCTTAGGCTCAAGAGATCCTCTTGCCTCAGCCTCCTGCATAGGTGGGACTGCAGGCACCTGCCACAACTCCCAGCAAGTTTTTTTTTTTTTTCCCCTATTTTTAGTAGAGACAGGGTCTCACTCTTACTCAAGCTGGTCTTGAATTCCTGAGTTCAGGTGATCCACCTGCCTCAGCCTCCCAGAGTGCTAGGATTACAGGCGTGAGCCACTGTGTCTGGCCTAGACATTGGGACTTTTAAAAGCTGTAAATGTTAAAAGGTGGTTTTACTGTTCAATAACATTTGAGAACTGCTATGTCAGACAATATTTCCCTCATGTTATCCTAGCCCCAATTTTCCCCTTTTTTCTCTCTCCTGTGAGTATAACTCCTTGTGCCCATTTTTCCCACAGTGATAGTAATAATTGACACTTTGTTAAGTGATAGGCTAAATAGCTTGTTTTGTATCTTTAAGCCTTCTCACAAATCCAAGGCAGCTGGAGTTATTATCCACTTTACATATTTAAGGAAACAAACTCAAGAGAGGAGTAAGTTGCCCAAGATCAGAGCTCATAAGTGATGGACATGGGCTCCACAGCCAGCTCTGTCTAACTCCTAACTTAAGAGTTAATTAAGAGCCAGAGCTCCAACCACCACATTGCACTGTCTCAGTGTGCACTGCAAATGTACAGTGTAAGCTTGTGGGAGGAATGAATGAAGAACACAGTTTTCCCCTTAAGGCAGGAGGACACTGGGCTATTCAGCAGGATCAATTTTGTTCTCTTCTGGGGCGTCTGTGGAGAGGATTTCTTTGTGTGTGAAAATTCCCTTTTCCTGACCTTTGCCTGCTGAAAATACTCCCAATCAGCTCAACTTCCAGCTACATCGTTATCTGTCATAGCACAAGGTGGAAAAGGCAGAGGTTTTCTCTGACCCTGTGGAAATTCTGCGTTTATTTCTGTGGCTTAAGTTATCACCCGGTTAGGCTGGCTTGTACACTTTAGGATTACCTGAAGCCATCAGAAGCGGTCTGCCTTCTCCTGTTCTACTGTAATTGCAATGTGTTCTCTTGGGAGGAAAGAAGAGTATAATCTACTTAATTGGCACGTCTGCACATTGATGGCAACTATGATAAATGACATTCATAATGATGGTTCTGAAGTTTCGCAAGATATTCAAATCACCAGAGCTTCTTCCTCTTTGTTCAGACTCATTACAGTGTGGTTTGAAATTCAGAAGGCCTGTATGTTGGAAGGAAAAAAAACAGCTTGGCACAATGGGATATTCTGATTCTTTACATACCAACTGCTATTTGGATAGAAGTGCTATGAGTTGGTGTTTCTCTGCTCCTTTGTTGATTTATTCCATTATCTTCTTTGCTGCTGGGAATGTCTCTGTAGGCAACTATGGGTGTATTGAAACTTAGATGAATGGACATAAGTCTGTACTGCCATGCCGTGTCCTGTATACAACTAGTGTCACTGAGAATGTCTGTGCTCCTTACCACCTCTCACTTCCTTAGGTACAAATCAGCAACACAACTAATAAAGTAGCATCCTACTGTGTGTAATGGCTTTTTCTCAAAAAACTTAAAACTTTTCATTTGGAAATATTTTCAAACTTACACTGAAGCTGGCGGGTTCAAGCACGGCCCTAGCCTGTTAAACAACAATGACAACTGCAACCAAAAAATAGTCAGATGGTATGGTGGATGCTTGTAGTCCCAGCTACTTGGGAGGCTGAGGCAAGAGAATCGAATTGCTTAAGCCTAAGAGTTTGAGGTTGCTGTGAGCTGTGATGCCACAGCACTCTACTGAGGGTGACATAGTGATACTCTGTCTCCAAAAAAAAAAAGAGAAAAGGCTGAAGAAATCCTGTATATTTTATCATTTTACCAGATTTGCTTTTATCATTATCCCTTCCCTACCCCTCACTCTTTCTCTCCCATTTTATATATGTATTCCCCCCCAAATTTTGTATATGTCCCCCCCATATTATTATAGTTGAAAATTACAAATACCATGCTCCTTTACTAATGTCAGTGGGCTTCCTCCAAGAATAGGGACTTTTTTAAAAAAATTTTTTTAAGAATGGCTTTGCTAGGGGAAAAAACAAACTGTATAGTTATCAGTCAGCAAATTTCACCTTCATATAGTATTATTATCTCATTAATAGGCTGTGCTCTGTTTTTGCCTCTGTCTCAGCAATGTGGTTTACAGTAATTTTTCTATGATCTCAGGAGGCATATGATGTTGGCTTATTGGTACCAAGTTTGACCACTTGGTTAAGGTGGCGTTCACCAGCTTTCTTCACTGTAGTGTTACCACTTTTCCTTTTGGAATCAAAAAGTGTCTTTGTAAGGTAACACTTTGATACTACACAAATATCTTCCCTGAATTACTTGTTATATGGTGGTTGCCAGATGGTGATTTTTTTTTTTTTTAATTAACTTGTATCATTCCTTTCTCATTTATGTTTGTTGGTGTCCTTCTGTAAGGAGAGCTTTGCCTTCTCTCCACTTATTTATTATTTTGTCAATATGAACTTAGATATCTATTTTTTATTCAATGAGTTATAATTCATTACTGTTTTTATTATCTTGATGACTTGTGTTTTGTTAAAAAAGTGAATTCTTTGTGGTATTGGGCAGAAATGGGATGGTGTCATGTACATTTGGTTGTTTGTTGCTTAAGAAAGGAGTCATCTAATTCCTTCTTTTCCTTTTACTGTGGCAGTTATTAATCCTCCTCCTGTGGCTGGGACAGTTTCATACAATTCCAACTCATCTTCCCTTGAGCAGACTAATGGAGGTAGCAGCAGCCCTGCCTGCAAATCCTCTTCTGGACTTGAGGCAAACCCAGGTAAACTCTTTGGGAGGGATAATTAAAGGCTGTGACTGGCCCCAGGAATTTAATCATCTGAGGAGTGACAAAGGTAGATATGGGCCAGCTACAGATTGTACATGTCCAGAATTTTAGTGGCTGGGAATCTTTTTGTTTTAGGCTTTGGGCTGTGTTCGTTGGTTATTGCTATGCAACAAGCCAACCCAAAATGTGGCCCCTCCCCCCCTTTTTTTAATAGGAAGAAAATGATACAAATTTATTTAATATGTGTACATGGACACCCTCAGAATCCAAAACGCAGTCTTACAACTGTAATAACTTATTCTTGTAGCTCATTCATTATTCATTTAGCTGGTAATTGACTGATCTCAACTTATCTCATTCAGTCTTTTTTGGGCTTGCTCATGAGTTTACTGGTGAAACACCATGACTAGTGTTTCTCTTCTGGGCTTGGCTTGGTTAGAACATGTAAGCTGAACAAGTCTGCTTCATATACTCCTCATCATCCTCCTAGGACCTCTGGGCTGCCCAGAACATGTCCTTCTTATGATGATGGCAGAAATACCAGACAATAAGCAGAAATAGAGTCTCTTGCAGCCTAGGTTCTAGACTGGAAACCATCACTTTTGCCTCATTCAGTCATCTAAAACAAGTCACATGGTAGAACTGAGAATCAAGAGATGGAGAAGTGGAAAAATGTAGTCTATTTCTTTTATAAGAATAACTGCAATGTTACATGGCAGAGAGTGTGGGTACCAGAATTTGACCACTAATGTAATCTGCCACATTAGCAAAAATGTCTCTTAATCTGGAAGCATTTCAGTTATAGCATGTTTTGAAGGTTGTATTTCTGCCTGCAGACTTGATATCAAACAAATCTTAAATATGTCAAAATTTTGAAATAAAAGAAGTGCCATGAAAGGGAGAGAGAGAGGACCTCTGTGAAGTGCCAAATATTTAGCGTGTTCCACCATTCTCTCTTCCTCTTTCAAGAGTGACATCACTAATCAGTGCAGGACCTCTTTGCCAGTGATTTAGGATGAAGCCTTAGATGCTTTTTCTTTTTCTTTTTGAGACAGAGTCTGAAACTGTTGCTCTGAGTAGAGTGCCGTGGCATCATGGCTTATAGCAACCTCAAACTTGGGCTCAAGCAATCCTCTTGCCTTGGCTTCCCAGAGTGCTAGGATTACAGATGTGAGCCACCATGCCAGGCCCTTAGATGCTTTCTTATTATAACACTATTAGAAGTGTATCAGATTTGGGGCATATAAGGTACAAACCTTAGCTATGGAATAAGTAGTTAGCAATATTGCTCTGGAGGATCATGGAATTTGAAAACTTATTGGTCAAATGTCTGGCTATATTCTCCCTTGTCTCCAACAACAACAATATGAGTTATACAAATAAGAACTCCACAAAGGCCATTTAATAAGTAATATGTAATATTTTATGGAAGCATCTTTTGTAGATAAGATACTTTGTATTATTTTGCCCTTTTTAAACTGAAGATAATGAGACTGCCACATGGCAGTGGCACGAATTCATTCATGGCATGAACCTGTTGGATTCATGTTTGAGGAATAAATTAGATGTAGACATCTGTAATAAAAATCTAAGTAAGTGTAATTATACAATAAATACATGTTATGTCATAAAAACAAAAAACCTGGGAAAACAAACATGAAAGTAGAAAGGAGAACAATCCACTGTATCATCTCATGAGGAAAGGGGGAGAATGTTCTCTGCTTGGCCTCTCCAAGCTTTGGCACAATGAGACAGCATCTGCTTCATGGGTCGGTGGCCTTGCTTGCCTTGTGAGGCATCACTTTAAAGAAAAGAAGTCTTGTGAGAGATCACGTGGACCATTTTATAGTGAAAAAGTTAAATTTACCATTTTAATTGTTTATTAAAATAAAATAATTGGTAGTTGGCTGCTCTCTGCTGAGTTTTTCTCAGGAAATTTCCCCTGGCTAAAGAGAGTCATCTCATTCAAGGTTCATGTTTGTGGAGTGGCAGATACCCAAAGACTGGCCCTGGCCTCAATTCAAGACATCTTTGAGGGGCTTTCTCAACTTTAGAGGTTCCTCAAGGGATCATCTGAGACATCTGTTGGGACTTTGATAGAGTTCAGCTTCTTGGTCTGTTTATCCTGCTTCATTCTTCCACTCTCACTGGTCCTCATCTGGACGGCACTGCCCAATAAATACACTTCCTGCCTGTACATTTCTATCACAGCGTCTGCTTCCCAGGAAACCTACACCGCATTGTTACCACTATATGTTACTTAATGTATATAATATTTTGCATGGAAAATACATTTTATTATCCTTGTGTTTGGACATAAAAATTAATTTATGTCAAAAAAAGCTCTTGTTAGCAGTTTGTTTTAAAAAAATAAAAATAAATAAAATAAAGTAAAATAATTCATATTATATTTCAAATATATATAGCAAAAACATACAAAAATATATACACATATATACATATATATGTATTTCAAATATATATACATACATACATAATATACATGCGTATACTTACACAGCCCTGTATTTGTGTGTATGTGTGTGTATGTCCATGTATGTATGTAGGATTCACGTAAAATACAAGGAGAAATCATCAAATTAATAGTGGAAGCTTTAAATAAACTTCTTGAGTAATCCATAGACTAATCAGACAAAAATACCAGTAAGTATCTAGAAGCCCTTAGAACATCAATACACTTAAATTAATGCATGTATAGAGATCCAAATTGGAAAATACACATTGTATCCAAGAAAACATCACATAATTTACAAAAAATTGATCTTCTTTAGGTCAGAAAGCTAGTTTCGGAAAGTTTTGATGTTTTATTATCATATGGACCATGTTCGCTGACCTTAAAGTCACTATATTAGAGATTATGAACCAACAGTAACTAGAATTAGCCCCTTGCACTTATGAATGAAAAGACTTATATCTTAAGAACTCCCGTATCAAGTTAAAACATTGTTATTGAAGACAGAAAATATGCACGGTTTGGGGTTGGCCATTACTGGGACCTCCTGCGTTTTCTTCTCCACCTTCTACTGCCGGCTCTTCCACTGATACAGGAAGACTTGACCTCCATACTCATCAATGCTATTAGAAAATTAGTTGTATTAGTTGGTGTGTATTATCTGTTTTATGTTAAAACCACCCACTGTTTCCTTTTTATTTTTATCCTCATAGGAGAGAAGAGAAAAATGAATGATTCTCATGTTTTAGAGGAGGCCAAGAAACCCCGAGTTATGGGAGACATTCCAATGGAATTAATCAATGAGGTGATGTCTACCATCACGGACCCTGCAGTGATGCTCGGACCAGAGGTCAGCAGGGTAAACCAGGCGGCCAGCTGCTAGCTCTCGTGATTGTTCTCCTGGCCCCTCCAGCTGTCAGAAATGGGGATGGTAATGCTGAGAGTTAGTGTGTTATGCTACAATGGTTTGCATGAAACCTGTTGGTCAGTCTGGGGAGGGCAGGAACAAGTGATTCCCCATGATGAATATCATACCACAGGGCCACATACCAGTAGCATACAGTTGAAGGCATCCTCCTATTTTTTTTTTTTTTTTTTGAGATTGGGAGGCAAGGGGGTTTCACTATGTTGCCCAAGCTGGTTTTGAATGCTTAGGCTCAAGCAGTCTCCCACCTCAGCCTCCGAAGTAGCTGGGATTACATGCCATGGCACCTGATTCCCCTCAGCATTTTATTGTAAACAATTTTAAACTCTTATAAATGTTGCAAAATTCTGCGATAAAAATCCATACACACCTCACTTATATTCAGCAGTTAACATTAATGCCACATTTTCTTTTCCTGTCTCTAAATGTGAACCATTTAGAACCATTTCGGAGTTAAAAACACATGTCAAAACACTTTACTCCTATTTTTGGGTGAACTTGTATCTCCTAAGTCTATTCTCTTATATAACCACAATGCAGTTATCACTTTTAGAAAATTTAGCATGGTTGCAATATTTTCTAATGTAGAGCTGGCAAACTAAAGCCTGCAAATCAGATTCAGTTCATTGGCTGTTTTTATACATAAATTGTTATTGATACACATCGTCCGTGGCTGCCTTACAATGGTAGAGTTGAGTAATTGAGCTGGGGGATGTATGACTAGCAAAGCATATAATATTTGTTATCTATCCCCTTACTGAAAAGTTTGCAGACCTCGACCCCTTCCCCCCCAATATACAACCCATATATAAATCCCCCATATATCTGAGGTTAGGCCTTTTATAACGTTTGTTCTTTTTGTTGAAGGTTCAGTTAGAGATTGGCATTCCATTTAGTTGTTATCTCTTCAGCTCTTTAGTCTCCTTTACTCTAAAACCATTCCCCCGTCTCTTGTTTTTATTTTTTATTTTTGTTATTTTTTTATTTCAAGTTAATATGAGGGTACTAATTTTTAGATTATATTGTTCTCACTTCCAAGGTAAAGTTCCGGTTGTAAAAGAACCCCTTGCCTGGTGATGTGGTATCCACCCACACATTGTGCCCATTAGGTGAAATCTTGCCAAATGCCCTCTATCCTCTGCCATTCACCCATCCCCCTCACTTCTTCTTCCCTCTCCTGCCTCCTACTAGACTGTATTTGTGTTTTATTGTTCAAGTGAGTATATCATTTTTTATATATTGGTTCATGTTGGTATTGAGTACACTGGATATTTATTTTTCCATTCTTGCAATACTTTACTAAGAAGAATGTGTTTCAACTCCATCCAGGTAAACATGAAAGATGTAAAGTTTCCATCTTTTTTTAATGGCTGAATAGTATTCCATGATATACATATACCACAATTTGTTGATTCATTCATGGGTTGATGGGCATTTGGGTTGCTTCCACGACTTGTGTGGTGGGATTGTAAACTGATACAACCTTTATGGGAAGAAATATGGAGAATTCTCAAAGATCTAAAAGTTGACCTTCCATTTGATCCCACAATTCCATTACTAGGTATCTATCCAGAAGAACAAAATCGTTTTACCATGAAGACATTTGTACCAGACTTATTTTTTATTTTCTTATTTTATTTATTAAAAAAAAAATTTTTTTTTTGAGACAGAGTCTTGAGTTGTCACCTTGGGTAGAGTACTATGGCGTTACAGCTCATGGCAACCTCAAACTCTTGGGCTTAAGTGATTCTCTTACCTCAGCCTCCCAAGTAGCTGGGACTACAGGCGCCCGCCACAGTGCTCGGCTATTTTTTGTTGTTGTTGTTGCGGTTGCTATTGTTGTTTTAGTTGCCCTGGGCTGAGTTTGAGCCCACCAACTTTGGTGTATGTGGCTGTGCCCTACCCACTGGGCTACGGATGTCGCCAACACCAGTCTGTTTATTGCAGCTCAATTCCTAATTGGCAAGTTGTGGAAGCAACCCAATCTCTTTTTTTTTTTTTTTTTTTTTTTTTGGTTTTTGATCTTTTGCAACACTGACATTAGTATTTTTTTGTATAACATCCTCCTATTTGGATTTGTTGATTGTTTGCTAGTGATTAGATTCAAGTAAAGCATATTTGGTGCTGCTGTTGTCTCATTACATTGCATCTAGGGGCAGGGTGGTTTAAGACATTTCTCGTAGTTTCTAGGAAATGAGGAAATGGCTTGCAGATTATTTTACAACATTTAAAAAGATTTTTTTAGTGTGGCTCTGCTAGATTAAACTATCAATTTTTAATTTGTTATGTCTCCATAGGCATTTATTTTATGATACTAAAGTTAATTCAGAGAACTGCAATGTTGTAACAGAAAGATGGCAGCCAGGCTGGTGTCTTATGCCTATATTCCTGCTTATTTAGAAGGCTGAGATGGTAGGGTTGCTGGAGGCCAGGAGTTCAAGACCAGCTTAAGAAACAAGGAAAACCCTGTCTCTTAAAAAAAAAAAAAAGATCTCCGCTCAGTACCTATAGCTCAGTGGCTAGGGTGCCAGCCACGTTCACCAGAGCTGGCAGGTTCAAACCCAGCCAGGCCTGCCAAACAACAATGGCAACCACAACAAAAATAGCCAGGCATTGTGGCATGCACCTCTAGTCCCAGCTACTTGGGAGGCTGAGGTAAGAGAATCGCTTAAGCCCAAGAGTTTGAGGTTGGTGTGAGCTGTGACGCCACGGCACTCTACCCAGGGTGACATAGTGAGACTCTCTCTCTCTCAAAAAAAAAAGAAGATCTTGTCCTTTCTGTTTCCTTCTGGAAATCCAGTCTATGAGGATTTCAGGCTAGGTTTTTAGGGATTTGATTTTAAGTTCACAAAGGAGCTAAGTTTAGTTTTTTCAGATGTGAAATGTTGTGAAATGTGCCTACAGTCATTCATTTCAAAATCGGTTGGGTAGATTTAGTAGCATGCTGGCTCTGGCTTGTGTTAGCATGTACAAGAAAATCGTTAAATTTTCAGAAATTTTATGAGCTGGCTGTTGAATATGTTGGTAGCTTGAATTTGACCACAGTGAGTGGCACCTGGTCACCTGGACAGCCAGCTGCAGTGTAATGAAGTGAGAAAGAAAGAAAACTGTCCTTCAAAAGAGATGTTAGGAATATAAATGTGCGCTTGGCACCTGTAGCTCAGTGGCTAGGGCACTAGCCACATACATTGGAGCTAGCGGGTTCAAATCCAGCCTGGGTCTGCCAACAACAATGACAACTACAGCAACAACAACAAAAATAGCTGCGCCTTGTGGTGGGCACCTGTAGTCCCAGCTACTTGGGAGGCTGAGGCAAGAGAATCGCTTAAGCCCAAGAGCAGTGAGCTGTGATGCCACGGTGCTCTATCCAGGGCAACATAGTGCGACTCTGTCTCAAAAAAAAAAAAAAAAAAAAAAAGAATATAAATGTGACTGCCACTATTGGGCCTGTAATGAGAAGTTGGATCTGTCATTCCCAAGTGTCTTTTAAAGCTTAGCTGGATGGGATTCCTCTAAAGAAGGGTTGGCAAACTATAACTCACAGGCTAAATCTGGTCTCTCTTTTTTTTGAGACAGGGTCTGTCTGTGGGTAGAGTGCCTTCACCTTGTGTAGAGTTCTGTGGCATCATAGCTCACAGCAATGTCCAATTCTTGGGCTCAAGCGATCCTCTTGCCTCAGTTTTTCTATTTTTAATAGAGATGGGGTCTTGCTTTTGCTCAGGCTGGTCCTGAACTCCTGAGCTCAGGCAATCCACGTGCCTCAGCCTACCACAGTGCTAGCATTACAGGTGTGAGCCACTGCGCCCGGGCTTTTTATTTTAATAAAGTTTTGTTGGAACATTACTAGGCCCATTTGTTAGCATAATATTTATAGCTGCTTTCACACTGTAACATCAGTGGAGTAGTTGTGGCAGAGACCGATGGCTCACAATGTCTAAAATATTTTCTATCTGGCCCTTTACAGAAAAGTGTGCTGACCCCCTGCACCTACCAGGTGCTATTCACGTACACATATAATACTGTGATTTCTCAAAGTGGTTACCTGCCTTTCTTAATTTGACTTCATAACTTGTGTGTGCATGTGTTTAGGATCCTGATAATCAACAAAGGTGTGAAGAGAGAAGCCTTGATGTGATCCATCCTCACTGTCTTAAGAGAATAACCCTATGTAATTTCTTCCTGTCTTGATCCCAGACCAATTTTCTGTCAGCACATTCAGCCAGGGATGAGGCGGCAAGGCTGGAAGAGCGCAGGGGTGTAATTGAATTTCACGTGGTCGGCAATTCCTTGAGCCAGAAACCGAACAAGAAGATCCTGATGTGGCTGGTTGGCCTCCAGAACGTGTTCTCCCATCAGCTGCCTCGAATGCCAAAGGAGTACATCACACGGCTCGTCTTTGACCCGTGAGTGGGGCTTTTGCTCTTCCTTCTTCCTTGTTTTGTCTTTAAATGAAAGAGGAACTATTCAGATAGTGAAAGTCAGCTATAGTCACCCACGGAACCCTGCAGTCTCCTGTCACTTTGTGGATACAGAGCTGCATCATGCTAATTCTCAGATCTAAAAGCACTAAGATTAATTTTTCAACAGTTACAGGTTTACTTGTTAGTGATAATGAAACTTTATAATTTAAATTGCTGGTGACTGTCTTGTGCTTCATTCATTATAGTGATGAGAGAATATAAACCCTTAGAAGGTGTTTCATTTTTTTAAATAGTCAAAACATTCTTGGTTTGGGTATATTAGCTAGGTACCATTGTTCCCCAGGTCTGTTAGTGCTGGGAAAATTATTGGGCTGTAAGATAGGTTAACTTTGAAAATTCGTTGCTTTAACAACAACACAAAAAAACAAAGAAACAACAAAAAAACCTAAACTTCTGTAATTGGATGTTTTAACATATATAGCCCCAGCAGGCTGTGTAGACTGTGATCCATACCATGGCGATTCAGAGCAATACTTCCAGGCGTCCTCAAACTTTTTAAACCGGGGGCCAGTTCACTGTCCCTCAGACCGTTGGAGGGTTGGACTATAGTTAAAAAAACAAACAAACTATGAACAAATTCCTATGCACACTGCACATATCTCATTTTGAAGTAAAAAAACAAAATGGGGACAAATACAATCACACCGCCTCATGTGGCCCGTGGGCCGCAGTTTGAGGACCCTATTTAGACGGAGAGAAGGATTCCATAATGCAAGGTTTGGCAAATTACACATGTGGATTTTGTATTCTTTTTCATAATGTTTCTGTAATATTTTGGAGTAAAACTAAACTCTTCACTGAATGCAGTGTTTGACCATGGCTTGGCACTCCCTCCCTGCCCTGCACCCACTGTGGGTCCCTTGGCATTGGGATGAACCCATTTCAGAGCACTTCCCCACATACTCTGTTCTCTATTTGTGAACCTCAGACACTTTTCAGGTGGCTGGTATTTTTTTCTGATGGGAGCTCTGATGAAATTTTGTGCAGGCAAGCTTGCTGTAAAGCATCAAGGTAAATAGATAGTGTAGTGAGATAGTGGCTAGATGAAAGAAGTTTTCATAGAAACTCAAGATGTACCCTGTCTCCCCTACTTCTTTGTTGGTTAATAAGGAACACTCCTAAGTATATTTATAACTAAGATAGGTAAAAATTTGACATAATCTTATTCTTTCAGGAAACACAAAACCCTTGCTTTAATTAAAGATGGCCGTGTGATTGGTGGTATCTGTTTCCGTATGTTCCCATCCCAAGGATTCACAGAGATTGTTTTCTGTGCTGTAACCTCAAATGAGCAAGTCAAGGTAAGGGTAACCCAAGGTCTTAGAAAAAAAGCAGAATATGGGGCTTCTCACTAAAGCTGCAGAGCCTGCCATGTCCAGAGAAGGTTCCAGGTAGAGTTCAGGACTTTCTCAAAACAGTCTTCTCAACTGTATGTGTGTGTGTATGAGGAAAGTAAATGTTTTCCTGTACAAATAGGCTTATACCAACACTTTGTTGGATGGGGACAGGAACGTGGACACCACACAGCTCAATATGCAGTTTAAGTATAGTCTATAGGAAATGAGGCATTATTTGAATATAAGTCTCAGTGCTCATTGTTAATTTAAGCACACAACCAGAAAGAATACGGTTGATGTGGATTAGGAAGATGAGCTGGGCATCTAACACTTCACAAAAATTTCTTACGACTTTGTCCCTAAAGGGGAACAAGGACTAAAGAAATTTTATAAGGGAAGTTGTAGAAACATTTAAATAAAATTATAAATTAATTTCAGAAGTATTCATGCAGGATTTGGAATATATCAGAATTTTTCTTTTTTTCCATGTTGCTAATTTACCTTCCCAGTTGTCCTTGGCATAAGTCCTTTCCTCCTCAGGAACTATGTGGGATTTCTTTCTTTTTCTTTTCTTTTCTTTTCTTCTTCTTCTTCTTCTTTTTTTTTTTTTTTTTTGGTATTGCAGTTGGTATCTCAGCCTGGCTTGATTAAACTAGACTCCTGGTTAGCAGAAAGAGATCTCATCCAGTCTTTGTCATGTCCTAACTCTGATCCTCTGAGGAAAAGGGAACCAGAAAGTGTGTCCTTAGAATATTACTTATTTAGTATTTTGGTGAGTGGCAGAAAGATGAGCAGCTTGGGATTAGATGGTTACTGAGAAAAATTGTTCGAAGGTTTAAGGCAATGTTGTCCAATAGAAATATAAAGTAACTTGCAAATATGAGCCATTTAAAATTTTCTAGTTGTTACATTTATAAAAGCAAGTGGAAACAGGTGATATTAATTTTTAAAATATATTTTATTTTACCCAGCATATCCAACATATTGTAATTGCAACAAGTATTTAATATCAAAAGAAATTACTAAGAGCCTTTCTTGTCTTTGTTTTGTACTGTCTTTGAAGTCAAGTGTGTACTTTATACTTACCACATCTTAATTTGGACTGGCCACATTTCAAGGCTCAACTGGCACATGTGGCCAGTGGCTGCTGTGTTGGAGAGTGCAGGTCTAAGGATGTGGTTAACTCCTTCATCTTCAAGGACACAATGCCGTTTACCAAAACCAAAAATAAGTCTCTCAAAGTAATCATTCTCTGCTAGAGGGAGACAGCCAGTGCTGTGGGCACTTTTGCTTTCACTAATGGCTCTACTGTCTGGTCACTGTGCTAATAATGCCCCTACAGGGTATTTCTTCTCAGAAAGCAGAAGGGGAGCTTTTTGTCTTTGACTCATAGCACCAAACATCAAAGGGCAAATGCAATTCAGCAGTCCTACATTTTATCATTCTGACTGGGGAAGGTGAAGACACACATTTGCCTGAAACCGATCTTTGCCTCATTTTCAAGGAATTCTGTGACAATATGTCTTTAGATGATACTGTTGCTATATTCATCATTTTTTCCCTCCTCGCCCAAGTGAGAAATGTCCAAATGTCCAGGTGTTTCCAAATGGCTAGAGTTTAGGAACTTACTTAAAGGAAAATTTTGTTTGGCTCTGCACAGGGAGAAGACCTGAAAAATATGTCCCTGGCTCTTACTTTTAGAAAAAGACTGCATGATTTTTGTTTTCAAAGATAGGTACACCAAGCACCTTGTTTGGAAAGGTGGATTAAGGTTGACTTGGACACTTTTAGAGATACCAGAGGGAAACTGAAGGCATTTAATATGAATTGGATTCTTTGTCTTATTGCCCAGAAGGGCAATTTATTTCTTTTCCCCTAAGGCATATAATTTCCAAGAGATGTGAAGGAAGGTGCCCAAGCATCACAAACTCAATAGCTAAAAAAGAAAATCACTTCTAGGCAGCTCCTGTAGCTCAGTGGGTAGGACATTGACCATATATAATAAGGCTGGAGGGTTTAAACCCGCCCCGGGCCAGCTAAAACAATGACAACTGCAACAAAAACAAAAAAATAGCCAGGAGTTGTGGTGGGCACCTGTAGTCCAAGCTACTGGGGGTGGGTGGGTGGGAGGTGAGGCAAGAGAATCGCGTAAGCCCAAAAGTTTGAGGTTGCTGTGAGCTGTGATGGCACAGCACTCTACCCAGGGTGATAGCTTAAGATTCTTTTGTCTCAAAAAAAATAAAAAATAAAAAAGAAAAAGAAAATTACTTCTTGTGCCTTGAAATTGTAGTCTTAGAAAATGAGGGTTAGACATTCAAGACTTGACAGAATGAATGATATTGATGGAAGTATATGCAGGTGCACTCACACACATGCAAAATGTTAAGAACCTGCTATTTAGTAGAAATAGGAATGGGAGAAACTGTTCTTCCATCAGTTTCCTGGTCTTGTCATTGTCCTGTCTCATTAGTTGGTGATGAGTAAACAACTCCCAAGACATTTACTGCTCTAGATATTTACATTTTCATAGGCAGGTGGTCTAAAACAAAGCTTACTGGGTTTTGGCAATTTATCAAGACTAGATTATGTGGAAGCCTGCTCCAACATGGAGTAAAATTGAATGGGTTCCTGTGGCAGTAGTACATTCTTATGAAAACAGCAAATTTATAAGTACAGATTTTATTTATTTATTTATTTATTTATTTATTTATTTATTTATTCTCACTTTGTCACCCTAGTAGAGTGCCGTAGCAGCGTAGCTCAGAGTGACCTCAAACTCTTGGGCTCCGGCGATCCTCTTGCCTCAGGTTTTTTTTTTTTTTTTTTTTTTTTTCATTTTTGGTAGACCACTCTTGCTTAGGTTGGTCTTGAATTCCTGAGCTCAAGTGATCCACCTGCCTTGGCCTCCCAGAGTGCTAGGATTACAGGCGAGAGACCAGCCATAAGTACAGATTTTAAATGTTTATTTACTATATTAAACATTTGGCTAAATGGAACTTTAAAATTTGTATCAAGTCATTTTGGAGTCTCAAGCTTACATATAAATTCCTGTGAATTCTTTAAATAAAATTTATATGTGACTACATCTTGCTCAAAACATGTACAAGGCAGCATTTGAGAACTTACTTGAAGCTCCTCACCTGATTTTAAAATGTCTTGTCATCTAAAAAGTATTTGGGTTCGATATTATATTATATGCAACTTTAAAGGTATGTAACCAATTTGATTATCAAAATAAGTGTTTAAATAAACACTGACATATCCAGATAGATTTGGAAAATAATCCTTTAAGTGGCAATTACAAATAAAGGCATGAGTAGCTGGGCATTATGGCGGGCGCCTGTAGTCCCAGCTACTCAGGAGGCTGAGGCAAGAGAATCGCCTAAGCCCAGGAGTTAGAGGTTGCAGTGAGCTGTGACACCATGGCACTCTACTGAGGGCAATAAAGTGAGCCTCTGTCTCTAAAAAAAAAAAAAAAAAAAGGCATGAAAACAAGAGAAATAGTTCTGGTGTTAAAATATAAGTGTTTCCTTACAATAGGCTTATGTTGTTAATTGTCTCTAAGGAAATGCTTAAGGTATCATTGCTACTGCTCACAATACTAGAGATAGGAGGTTTAAGTTAAAAGGCACAGCACCTACTCTGAAGCAACTTGGAATCTGGAAAATTTCTTTGGAGAGATGACAAATTAATGGCCACTGATGAACACCATGCAAATTTTGAAAAGCTATTTACTAAAGAATCATCATTTTGTTCTTCTTGAGTACAATTAATTAGATTGTGTGTGAAGGGGAGAAAATTTCTAGTTCCATTAATTCCTTGTAAGATGGTACATATAACAAAATCCTAGCTCTCTTGCATCCCTTGTGAAAGTGAATTTCATCCAAAGACACATTTCTTACTAATTTCATACCTAGAAGTTACTTTTCCTATGTATGTGCAATTCTTTTTAACAACTCAAACTTTCCTTTCTCTTCAGTTTTTAAAAAGTTTTCTTTAAGAATAAAGATGCCTGTAGTGGCTTAGCTACTTGGGAGGCTAAGGCAATAGGATGACTGGAGCTTGGGAGTTTGAGGCCAGTCTGAATAACAGAGAGACCCTGTCTCTTAAATTATTTTTAGTTACACAAGACATGCACAATGCATTCTCAGATAAAGCAAAAATCCCATTTCCTCTTACCCCTGCCATCTCACAATTTTTGTCAGCCTGGAATTCATCCTTCCAGATGTCTATTGAATTACATACATTGGAATATATTAATACCTATACTAAAGAGGTGACTGTTTTGTTGCTTTCCCATTGTTTAAATAAATAGAATTTATATCGTGTACACCGACCTACTTCAAAAAGCATTGTCTTAGACAACTTTAGTGTATGTATGGGGTTATTTAAATTTATGTTTAGGTTAATTAAATAAAATTTAAAATTTAGTTCCTTATTTAATTATTTGGTCAATTGTGTGAGTGATTGTTAGCATATTGGATAGCATGGATAAATCATCACCTATCATAAAGATAGAACATTATCCTTAGCTACTTTATTCTTTTTATTTAGTATTTTGTAATGTGGCTACACTATAATTTATGTAATCATTTCCCTATTGGAAGAGATATATGCTTATTTCTAGTAATTTTCTGTTACCAATGTGGTCTGTGAGGAAACGTTTTTCTGAACACTGAGAGGTGAAATTGCTGTGTGGATGCATATGACCAGTCTAGGTTTAAAAATTTATTTCTGTTAACCGTTTAGTTGGTCTACCAATTTACATTTTTGCCAGTGGTAATGGAGAGTATCATTTCTTCGTACCCTTGCTGACAATGTACCATTAACTGTAAAGATATTTGCATGCAGTTGAATGAACTATTTTCTTGAATGGTAGAATGTATTTATTACTATTGAAGTTGAACATATATTTTATATTTACTAGTAATATTTATTTTTGTTCCTATTGTTTGGCAGTTTTTCTTTTCCTTTTTTTTTTTTTTTTAAAGACAGAGTCTTAAGCTGTTGACCTGGGTAGAGTGCTGTGGTATCACAGCTCACAGCAACCTCAAACTCTTGGGCATAAGCGATTCTTTTGCCTCAGCCTCCCAAGTAGCTGGGACTACAGGTGCCCACCACAACGCCCTGCTAATTTCTTTGTTGTTGTCCTTGCAGTCGTCATTGTTGCCTTAGCTAGAGGCCGGGTTCAAACCATCCAGCCTTCGTATGTGTGGCTGGTCCCCTATCCACTGAGCTACATGCGCTGCCCTCTTTTGTTCTTTGACACAGAGTCTCAAGCTGTTATCCTGGGTAGAGTGCCGTGGCATCATAGTTCACAGCAACCTCCAAATCTTGGGCTGAAGAGATCCTCTTGCCTCAGTTTTTCTATTTTGAGTAGAGCCCAGGCCTCACTTTTTATTCAGGCTGGTCTCAAACTCAGGAGCTCAAGTAATCCACCTGCTTGGCCTCTCAGAGTGCTGGGATTATAAGGCATGAGCCACTGTGCCTGGCTGGCAATTTTTCTTTTAGGCTCTTTTTTGGTATTGATCAGGTAGAAAATATTTATGTGTTCTTTGCACTTTGAAGAGTGCATTGAAAAAAAAAATTGTGTTTATTCTTGATACTAAATCTTTGTGGTCGTGTTGTACCTATACCCTCCCAACTTGACATCTATCTTTTATTTCTATCTTAAATTACTTATAATATCTTCATTTTTCATTTTTTTTATCTGTCTAACTTATGGTATCTTTTTTTCTTTAATTACTAAATCATAGCTGTGTACATCAATGCAATCATGGGGCACCATACACTGGTTTTATAGACCATTTGACACATTTTCATCACACTGGTTAACATAGCCTTCCTGGCATTTTCTTAGTTATTATGTTAAGACATTTATATTCCACATTTATTAAGTTTCACATGTACCCTTGTAAGATACACCCCAGATGTAATCCTATCAATCACCCTCCCTCCGCTCATCCTCCCCCCTCCCTCCCCTTCCTCTCCCCCTTCCCCCTATTCTTAGGTTATAACTGGGTAATAGCTTTCATGTGAAAGCCATAAATTACTTTCATAGTAGGGCTGAGTACATTGGATACTTTTTCTTCCATTCTTGAGATACTTTACTAAGAAGAATATGTTCCAGTTCCATCCATGTAAACATGAAAGAGGTAAAGTCTCCATCTTTCTTTAAGGCTGCATAATATTCCATGGT
>CAUYPK010060218.1:0-36939 GCA_963574355.1 Loris lydekkerianus | reverse complement strand
ACATGGGAGTTTGAAGGTTTTAACCCAGCCCACGCCTGGGAAACAACAATGAAAACTAAAACCCCCCCCCAAAAAAAAAAAAAAAAAAATAGCTGGGCATTGTGGTAGGCACCTGTAGTCCCAGCTCCTTGGGAGGCTGAGGCAAGAGAATTGCTTAAGCCCATAAGCTGGAGGTTGCTGTGAGCTGTGACACCATGGTACTCTACCAAGAGTCACATAGTGACACTCTGTCTCAAAAAAAAAAAAAAAAAAAAAATCACTGCTTAACATTTAAAAAATATATTTAGAGGGTGGTGCCTGTGGCTCAAAGGAGTAGGGCGCCGGCCCCATATGCTATATGGCTCAGGCAAAAGATAACCTTGGTTTGGCTCACTCAGTTTCTATCATTAAGCCACAGAAAGATTTTATCAATCTATGTCAGTACCTGAATATCACAGCTTGTAAGTCATAGGAGAGTTCTATAAATGGAAGTATTCTAACATATTTAAGAGATTAATTCTACAGAATAGAATGTTTTGACAGGACTCTGATCTCCCGCAGGCAAAGCTCTAGAGACATTTCCTTTCAAAGCGACAAACTATTATCCTGTCTCAGTATTCTAGTATTAATGGCAATTTTTTATCATGTTCAAATGATTGAAAATAAATATGGCAAAGAAAGAAGCACCCTGGCCAACTAGATGACTATAGTCCCTAGGAGGCAAGGTCAGGGAGGAAAAAAAAGAGATTCTGTGCCTTTATTTCAAAGATTCTTTATTCCCACAACAATTACGGATTACCCCCAAACAGACTGCCTCCTCATAGAAGTGAAACTGCTTTTTCTAGGCCTCGGGTCCTTGTGTCTGGATTCTGGCACAGTGTGTCTAATGTAACCAAAATATATTTAGAAAGTTATGCACAATGGAGGCTCTGAGCTGGCCCAGGCAGCCTGATTTCACCCAGTGCTTAGGCCAGTGTTGACTGGAATATGAAGGACCAAATCCCATGGAGGAAGCATTCTCAGTCGTCTCATTCGGAGACATTGTTTCAGGAGTGTACCAGAAAGCTTCCAAAACAATAAATGGCATCAAATGCCACCAAGAAAAAAATCAAAAAACTCAATAACTGAACATTGGAAAACTTCCGAGTGTCCCCTCCTTGCCACCCTGACACTAATTGTGTGCTTTTAGGTGTGATATTTTGATACTTACAGTACCAATAAATTAGTGACAGTACCTGTTTACACAAATACATTCTTTTTTTTTGCAGTTTCTGGCCGGGTCTGGGTCTGAGCCCGCCACCTCCAGCATATGGGACTGGCACCCTACTCCTTTGAGCCACAGGCACCGCCCACAAATACATTCTTAAAATTGATGATAAATTGTTTGAATATGGGGGCTAAATCTTATATAAATAAATATATATATATATATATATATATATATATTTTTTTTTTTTTTTTTTTTTCCCCAGACAGAGTCTCACTTTGTCACCCTTAGTAGAATGTCCTGGTGTCACAGCTCACAGCAACCTCAAACTCTTGGGCTTAGGCGATTCTCTTGCCTCAGTCTCCCAAGTAGCTAGGACTACAGGCAACTGCCACAACACCTGGCTATTTTTTTGTTGCAATTGTCATTCTTATTTAGCAGACCCGGGCCAGGCTTTAACTTGCCAACCTTGGTGTACGTGGCTGGTGCCGTAACCAATGAGCCAATGTTTTTATTCTAAATGCTTAGCAGAGTGCTTTGCACATAGATGTCACTTCAACTTCTAACTGTTCAGCAAGTGTTTGATGAACATGCCTATATACATTAAACTATTCTCCAAATGAAGATTTAAAAGGAGAGGTATCAGATATGTCACTCATCCTTACTAATATTAGCCATGCTAATGAATATGCTTTATTTTTCAAACTAATAATCATTTCTTTTTATGTAATACCCAAGTAGATTTTCAATTTTTTATTCTTGTATCCATCTGTTCATTGCCACACACCTACTACTAAGTACTTACAATTTGCTAAACCTTCTCGTATATGTTAGGGAAAAGAATGAGACCTATAAAAAAAAAATTCAGTGAATCCCAAACATTAATCAAAAGCAGGGTCTCTGCCTCTAAGAAAATCTAGGCAAGCATGTAATCTTGTAACAGAAACATAATAAATTACATGCCAATAAATAAAAATAAGAATGTCATTGAATTAGAGAAGGAAAAAACCTGAATGTGAACAGGTTAGGATGGTTAAGATCAGAGGTGTATAAAAGTGTATTAACACCAAATAGGAGTCGTTAGTCAAGTAGTGACAGATGACCATTAAAAATATTATAGAGAGACATTTTCTTTTGCAAAAGCCACATTTCATAAAGCATTCTAAAAAAAAATCCCTATTTTTTACGATTGCACAATGATAATATAGAAACATTTAAATAATTTAATGTGATGTATAATTGATGCTATAGGTGTGCAAAGAATGATAAATGTAGGCACTCACATTAATTAGAAAGCTTTCACTAAACAGAGAACTAAGTGGTAGTTTCATAGAAAAAAGTGGTCTTACAGTTGACTTGAGGGAATGCCCATTTCAGATGAAAGGCACATTCATAATGAAGGGGATGAAGGAAAAATGTCAAGAATTATTGAATGTAAGGCTAACTTAGAGCCACACAGTTCCCTTGTCAGTTAATTGGGCCCTGGACCTAATAAAAAAAGTCACCACACAACTGTGTATCTCAATGTAAATATGGGTCCTTTTACTAAAAACAAAAGCAATTGATATATACTTACACATATAGAAGGGGAAGATCACAGGGGGATTTATCACCATTCTACATAACACGGAAGAGCAATGTACAAATGCATTAATTTGAGTTTTCCAACTTCATTTGTCTAAGCTGATAACTTTTCTTCCTGTTTTAATACATTTAACGTTCACTAATAATTAATGTCTTTCAGTTTTTAGTGCTTTCCATTTCACATCAGAGACTTAGGGTCAGTTACCCCTTTTGTTTAATTAGAATGCTCATTTTTTAATAACAGTGTAAATACAATTATGACTCAAAAATTTACTAAATTAATAGTATTGTTGCTTTGATGATTTTATGGGTATTTGTATATATCCATATGCATCAGGTTGTAGACATTAAAATTGGACAGATTTCTGTATGTCAATCATAACTCAAAAAAGATTAAAAAGTAATTTTCTAATTTTTCTTCTCTGATATAGAAATCAAGTTATGTTCAGAAATAAGCTATAAACACAATAAAAATTATATAAAATACACATGAACTACTTATTCATAAGAATACATATTGACTCATAAATATATGAATATTCCAAAATAATCAAAATAGTAATTGGGGCATTAAATGGCAACATAGAAATACCTCTTGATATTCATTTGATGTTGATAAAAGAATGAGTGCTTAATAAAATCTCAATATTGATTTAAATTTATAGTTGAAAAATGGATAATGCATAAGTTAATTGGCAAATTTCTGAAATATAAAGCAAAACTCCTGAGGACAAAATTACACTGTCAGATGGGAGTGCCGTTCCCCATAAAGCACAAATGAGGTGGGTTACTTATTATGCAAACTGGGGAAGGCAAATCTCATCCCTGTTCATTGACAGAGTGCAAATGTTGATCAAAAACATAAGAACACTAGCACTTTTAGGGACAAAATAGCAGTTGTGAACAAAGCAAAAGTTTGGACCAGGGAATTTAACAGTGGTTTGTAACCACAGCGTGAATGTAAAGTTGTTTCCATTTAAATTGTTATCCAGAATGGTGGATGGTTTAGTGAATGAGACGAAAAAGTCTGGAGTTAATGTCACACATGCTGATGTAGACAGGTTTGAAAAAGTTCAATGTGTTCAGCTGGACTCTGCCAAAGGTGGATGTGAATTTTCTTAAGTTGAATATATTTAGATATTTCTTATAATATCAATTTTTTTTTGCATCTTCAGAACAAAAGAAGGGTTCGGTTCTAACAGTTTAGATTTCATCATCTCCACAGGCTTTTTAGCTCTTTGGTTTCAATAATTGTTCTTCCAGTTTGACTTGGTACTTTTTATTTTATACCTTTAAGGCTAGTTACATTTTTCTCTAGCTTATGATAATGTCTGAGCCTTATTGCTTACCTGCAATTAACTTACCTGAACATATTTATGTATTTATCCAGTGGCCTATAACTAAATGAAAAATAAACAAATATTAAATAGTTTCTAGTCATCACAGATTAAATAAGGAAGTAGAGACATTATCCTCTAACTCCTTATTTCACTCCTTCCTCCCTTCTTTCCTTCCTTCCTTTTGCAGCTTAGCTTAATGTGCTCATAAATCTCCATGGGATCTTGGTACCAAGAAGATTCTGATTCAGTGGTCTGACGTGGGGCCTGAGTCTCACGTCTAATAAGCTCCCAGGGATAGCTGCTACTGTTGGTCTGCTTAAGAATGAGCTTATTGGGATTACAATTATTAGATCTTCCAGTTTCGTTTGGGATCTGGATTTATACCAAGCTAACCATGAATTCTTACTGATATCTATCTCTAAAATGTTATTACCTGTTATAATCCTCTTGATTATATATGATCTACACTCCAACAGTCAAAAAACTGGTTTCTACTATCTAGAATTCGTTTATTTAATTGTACTGCATTAGTAGAGGTATCAGAGTTGTTGGGAAACAACTTTACAGGTTGAGAACAGGGGTTATTTATAATGTGACTAGGTGCTTTGCATTTAGTCTCACAGACTCTGCTCATTTCCCAAGTCAGCTGTTAAATGCAACTTGCTTCCTCACCACCTTTAGAGTGGCTATTTCATACATGTGCAATATGGTTAGATTATCTTGTCACAGAGTTCCTCTTGTTATTAGATCACATACCACCCTCCTAAGATACTTTATTTTTATCATTAAATAATATACAATTTTATGGCTGAACCATGATGTATTTATGGATTCTCTGATTCAAGGAAATCCTGAGTACTTCTAGTATTCCAACTGTGGGTGATATGAATACAGGCACAGTAAACACGCACAAGCAGGTTTTTGTCCTGACATAAATTTTCAAAATCAGTTGAGTAAATACCTAAGAGTGCAATTACTGGATCACATGGTGAAAGTGTGCTTAGCTTTGTAAAAATGAATAAATAAAAGAATACATAAATAAATAAACTCCCCAATTGTCTTCCAAAGTGGTAGTACCATTTCTTTATAAGTGACAACAAGCAGTGCCTCACTTCCTACATTTTAGTAATTTTACTTAACATAATGACCTCCAGTTCCACCGACGTTGCTGCAAAATTTTATTCTGTGTTATGGCTCAGTAGTATTCCATGGTGTATATACACTACGTTTTTAATCCAGTCATACACGGATGGACTCTTACATTGATTCTATATCCTTGCTCTTGTAAAGAGAGTCTGAACAAAAAGAAAGGTATAGTTATCATTTTTAAATAGTGAGTTATTTTTCTTCAGATAACCCAGTAGTGCTATTACTGGATTGAATAGTAGTTCTGTTCTGAGTTCTCTGAGATATCTCGTTACTGTTTTTCATAGTGATTGTGCTAATTTACGTTCCATCCCACAACACATCCTTTTTGCTGCATCCTAGCCATATCTATTATGTTTTTGCCTTTTTTAGTAATAATGATTCTGACTGGTAGAAGATGGTATCTCACTGTGATATGGAGATGATTAGTGATGTTGAACAGCTCACAGCAACCTCCAACTCCTGGGCTTAGGCGATTCTCTTGCCCCAGCCTCCCAAGTAGCTGGGACTACAGGTGCCCACCTCAATGCCCGGCTATTTTCTTGTTGCAGTGTGGCTGGGCCCAACTTTGAACCCGCCACCCTCAATATATGGGGCCAACACTCTACTCACTAGGCTACAGGTGCCGCCTGATGTTGAACATTTTTACATAGGCTTTTTGGTCATTTGCATGCCAAGGGATTGGCCCCTTCATTTAAAAAAAAAAAAACCTTGCATTATACCCCCTAATTTCCCAGCTCCTGATATCAATTTCATCTTCGGTATGTATTCCATCTTTCTTTTGAATGGTTTTATCATGATTTGTTTCTCTATTCCTTTATTTTAACCTATCTCAGTCTTTATATTTAAAGTGTATTTCTTGTACATAGCATGTTTTTAGTTTTTAGGTTTTGGTGTTTCATGCACTCTAATTTTGTCTTTTTTTTTTTTTTTTTTGACTTCTTATATTTTAATCAAAGGTCAGTCATAGCCTGCAAAAGAAGTTTTTAAAATGTTTGACTTTGACACAATATCCAAAACAAAGCAGAAAGTCAAGATCAATAAATATTTTTACTTATTGAATAAATAGGTTTACAATTTAAATATTCCACATTGAAAAGAAAATGAGTAGAATGAGAATTCCATCAGAATTCCATTAATGATGGAATGAAATTCAGTATAACTCTTTGAAAGACACAGTTTCACAGCACCCAGTAATTTGAATTTTAGAATTAATAAAATAAAGTTTAAATAATGATTAATCTAAAAGGGTAACCATGTCATTGTTATTTATACAAGAAAATAAAAGTAGCCTTGTTATGTAAATAATAAAGATTTATAAAATAATCTGATGGATAGTCCTTACAGCAGTACGATATATGTCAGGGAGCCAGTACAATTCTATCATGAACTAAATATTGTACTATATGTACTTAATGTCATGCAAAGTATTTCACATATACTGGTAAGTTAGAAATGCACATTTTAAAGAAATCTGTATAGGGTATATCTTTCTTAGAACGGTAAATGTATACATTTATACAGATACATCCTTTTTCTAATTTCAGATTAATATAAGGGTACATAGGGTTAGGTTACATTTTTGCATTTGTTAGGTAAAGTCCACGTTGTAGCTGAGCCCTTCACGCAGGGGTTGTGCCATATATCCCTACATGGCGTCCATTAGGTGAAAGCTTACCAAACACATTCCCTTCCTCCCTCTTCCTGTTCCCTCCTCCCCCCTCCTTCTGGAACTTACTCTGTTTTCCTCGCATGTCTGTGTGTAGTTGGTCATCTACTAGTTTCATATTAATATCAAGTGCATTGGATGCTTGCCCTTCCATTCTTGTGATACTTGGGAAGATGTTCTCTAAATTCATCCAGGTGAATACAAAAGATGTAAAGTCTCTTTCTTTATGGCTGAATAGTATACATATACCATAATTTATTTATCCATTCATCTAATTTTGTCTTTAATTCTTGTGTTCACCATTCACATTTAGTTGGATTAATGTCACCATACTATTCTAAATTCTCTTGTTTTAATTGAGCACTTTATATAATTCTGTTGTGTGACTCTCTCTTAGAATACTAATTAAATTCTTTTTTGTTGTTGTTTTTGAGACAGAGTGTCACTCTGTTGCCCTTGGTAGAGTGTCGTGGCATCATAACTCACAACAACCTCAAGCTCTTGGATTTAAGTGATCCTCTTGTCTCAGTCTCCTGTGTAGCTGAGGATGCAGGCACCTGCCACAATATCTTGCTATTTTTATTTTTTATTTTTTTGTAGTTTTGGCCAGAGCTGGGCTTGAACCCACCACACCCATTAGATGGGGTTGGAGCCCTACTCCTTAAGCCACAGGAGCCAGCCCATATCTTGCTATTTTTAGAGATAGGGGTCTCGCTCTTGCTCAGGTGGTCTTGAACCTGTGAATTCAGGGTTTCCACCTGCCTTGGCCTGGAAATTATAATTCTTTTTAAAAAATAGTATTTTTCCTAGAGTTGCCAATATATGATTTAATTGATCTATTTTTTATTTATATTTTGGCAGGTGTAGGGCTGCAAATGGCTTTTGGTTACATGGATAAATTATATATTGGTGATCTCTGTGTTTTTAATGTACCCATCATCCAAAAAGTATACATTGCAGCCAGTAGTTAATGATTAATGTGTATTATACTTAACATATTAGTTATTCACAATTCTTCCTATTTTATTTATTCCTCTCCCTAAATTCTTCCTTTTTTATGTACTTCCAAGTACATTATTGACTTGAATAATTTTACTTTTACTTTTCTGTGAGAGCCTTTAACATTTCTTTCAAGACTTTTCAGCTGGTGAGAAAAATTTTATTTTTCCTTCACTTTTGAAGGATAATTCAATGAAATTTTTTAAAAATGCTGATTTTGACAAAATGTTCACAGTAATTTTCATTCTTTTTGTTCTACAAATAAAGTGAATTTTTCTGGCTTCTTTCAAGACCTTGTATTTAATTTTCTTCAGTTTGAATATGATATTCCTAGGTATTTATTTATCTTAGGGCTTGGTGAGCTTCCTGAATCTGTAATTTAATATCTATCATTAATTTTTTCCATCATTAAATTGGGAAATTTTTTGACCTTCCTTATTATTACTTAAATCATTTTTCTGCCCCTTTTTCTCTTCCTTCTCCTATTAATTTTCTAATTGTGTATATATTATACCCTTTGAAAATTTTGCAAATTTCTTGGCTATTTGGGGGTTTTGATTTTTTTTTCTTTTTTAATTTAAGAGTTGGATGTTTCTGTTGATCTCTTTTCAAGCTAACTGATTTTTGCAGGCTATGGCCTGCTGTTAATAAGCCCTTTTCAATCCAATTTTTCTGTCACCTGCCAGCTCCCTAGCTCTTATTTATTTTGGGCAGGAAAGAGAATGGAGGCTTGCTTGTAATTAGTCTACAGTTTTAAAAGAGAAAAACGTAAGTATGAACTCACCTGATGATTTTATTATCTATTTTAGGTCACATAAACTATAAATTTTTGAGTATGACATTCTTTGAAGCAATCTCCAGGATTGAAGTCCAGGCTTCTTTTTATATATATCACAGGATAGGAAATAGTTTTCTCCCCTTCTACCTTTCCCATTTCTTCTACTGGAAATCCTTTGTTGATTTTTTTTTTCATTTTGCATTATAAAATGCATCTTTCCATTTAGCCTTTCCTCAGTGTCATAAGGGGAGGATGGTCTTCCCCCTTGCTCACATTGCTTGCAAGCTGAGCAATGGGAGTTCTCCTGTAAGAAAGGTGTGTCTGCATTCTATAAGAGTACATGTTAAATCTACTAAGTGTAGAATATAAATGTCTTAATACAATAACTAAGAAAATGTGGTGAAGGCTATGCGAACCAGTTTGATGAAAGTATTTCAAATTGTATATAAAACCAGCACATTGCACCCCATAATTGCATTAATGTACACAGCTATGATTTAATAAAAAAAAATAAACAAAAGTAAAAAAAAAAAAAAAAAAAGGTGTGTCTGCACTTTTTCTCCACTCTCCTTATCTAATCTGTAAGGGATGTAGCTTATTCATAACTGCAACTTCCATCAGTCAGAAGAATAATTTTCTCCACCATGTGTAGGACCTCCTTGTAAATCCATCACATCCACAGTACTGATCAGCTCTGTCCACTCTTCCCATAAACTTTGTGTATTTGAAATAACTGTCAGTTTTTCAAATTGAATAGGCTGTTTCTTCCTGTAACCAGTGATCTGCTGTGTCTGAGGGCCTGAGAAAGAACTCAGCATTGTCACTCACCTCTTGTCATGGAATGAGAGGCACCAAAGAAACAGATCAGATGTCTTCTGAACAGAAACATTTTTATGTCAAAATTCAACATGGAATCAGAAAGGGAAAGGCCTTCTATTTTCTTTACATAATTTTGAATGATGGCCATTCCTTTTGAATATTTATTAAGGTTTTTTCTCCCTGCTCATATTATTCATTTCTTTTAGTGTATTATCAACTTTTCTTCCATTTGAGCCTTCAACCTACTAGTCATAATTATTGTAAATCCCTATCTGATAATCCCAACATCCATATCATATTTAATTTGGCCTATGATTCTTGTTTTGTTTCCCTGTTTTAGCATGCCATGTAAATTTGTGTTGAAATCCTAGTGTATTTCACTAGGTAACAGGAACCCAGGAATATAAGCATTAACATGAAGATTTATGTTACTTTGGCTAAGAGTTCAGCTGTACTTAATGTTCTCTGTGGCTATAAGTGTTAGAAGTTTCAAATTTCTTTAGTGCCCTTGTTTTGGTCTCACTCTTAACCTTGTGCTTCCCTGAAGTATTTTTCCTCAAAGGAAATGTCAGTCTTGGTGCCTTTTCTACTATAACCTACTGTTATTAATGCTGCAGCCCTGTTGATATTGAAGTAAATTGTAGGTGAAGGAAAACTTACTATTTTTATGATTAAATCTTTTAGTGGGTCTGTGTTTCTGTGCCTTAAACTAATGTTTCTTCAGGGGTATACTTTTTCTGTTTGCCTTATGTGGGACAAAATAATGCAGTGAGGCTGGAGTGGGAGGAATGTTCCCCAGACTCCCTTAAGTCACTATTAAAAATTTTGTATCCTAGAGATTTATGCCTTTATTATGGAAAACGCTCTATGTTTCACAAGGGTTATGCTTTCATTGTTTTTCCTCCAGAACCACAGGGGATTTTTCATTAATCTTCATCATTGGATCCTGGTGTGATTTTAGGAAGTAAAGACCATGAAATTGTGAGAGTCCCCTAGTAAGTTCTGTTGAGGGAAGGACTTGAGGCTATCTATTCCCAGCATGCTTTGACTTCTGCTCCTGGGCAGTTTCCTCAAACCTCTGGTCTGGTGCAGGGGGGCAAGAATAACTGTGCATTTCTATCCACTATAGAAACTGGAG
Organism: Loris lydekkerianus; assembly: GCA_963574355.1. Classification (NCBI taxonomy): domain Eukaryota; kingdom Metazoa; phylum Chordata; class Mammalia; order Primates; family Lorisidae; genus Loris; species Loris lydekkerianus. The sequence goes on along the minus strand of CAUYPK010060218.1, from coordinate 26,280 downwards.
TCTTGGGGAATTGAAAGGGTGACAGATGCAGATCTCCCTCATTTACTGTTCTTAATGTGGAACCCCACCCCCATGAGCCCAGACAACAAACAGAACCCAAATATTGTCAGCAGGTCCGAGCCCATGGTAAAACCTCTGTCCCACAAATGGGGCCTGCCTGGGTGAAAGAAGGAAGCCCCTACCACATGGCCTCACTCATGAAACTTAGCCTCGAAGCAAGAAGTTGGAGGAAAGATAAGAAACGCTGGTATTTTCCTGTACCAGGAAAATAGGCCTCTTGATGGGAATGTGGAGAAAGATAGCCTTCTGTCTTGGCTGAACCACTCTGGAGTGGGCTCTTTGGCTTGATGAACTAGAAGGGCAAAGGGATTAATCTATATATTGGCTCAAATATAACAAAGTCAATCTACTCTTAACAATGTTCAGTAGATTTTTTTTTGAAAGTATTATCCATTATTTGCTATTTGTCTGAAGAGCCAGTTGCACAAACTTTAAGTGACCGATTTTATAAATAGTAGCTAACAATTTCATGGGGAGTGGGTCCACAGAGGTCATCATACAGTCATGTCAGAAGTGGAAATTTCCTCTAAAAAATATTTGCTACATTGATGAATTATCAGAAATGAAGGCAAGTCTATACTCTATAGAAAATCATCTTAGTTTTGCTTTCATACATGTGGTAGACCAGAATTCATATCTAATACGAATAATGTCATTGTTCAGACTTTTACCATCTGTGCTGAGTTTGAGGAGTTTTACAAATACTATTAACTTCATTGTATCTGATACATTCTGTGGTAGTTGTTAGAGCTAGGAAGTACAAATATATGATGATCACAAAAATGAAACTTAAGAAAATAAGTAAGAACGCAGAGCATGATGCATATTGGCATGGATAATTTATTCAATATCAACAATCTCTTTGAAGGAGAAACTATTAATCATGCAATATGTAAAATGCGATGCTGTGTGTCTACATAACCACAATTCATCAAAGAAGAAGTAAAGGCAATATTGCACTCTCCATAACATGTAATGACAGCTTACTCCAATTTTGTTAATTGAAAAGCTTACTATTATCACTAGAAAATCAACATCAATGTTGGTTTGTCTCAAGTTAATTCATAAGAATATCAGCAATTTGTTCAAGATTATTAAAGTCTAAGTATGGTAAGAGAGCCCCTGATGAAATGTTTAACAAGAATGGATAGCGGAGAACTGTGTTTTCATAATTGAAGGTTTGAATATGCACCGTAAACTTTCTTCAAAAGAGGTAAATGCAGATAAAGAAGTTTGATAGGTTTATTATGGAAGAATATAAGCTGGTTTACCAAGAGATTATTTGTTTGTTCTTTTGTTTTAAGACAAAGCCTTACTGTGTTGCCCCAAACTAGAGTGTCATAGCATCACCCTACCTCATAGCAGCCTCAAACTCCTGGGCTCAAGTGATCCTCTCACCTCAGCCTCCCAAATACCTGGGACTCCAGGTGCCCACCAATGCCAGGATTACAAGCATGAGCCACTCTGCCCAACCTGCCAAGAGATTTTTTTATTCCATTATGTTTTATTTGACTGATTAAGAATGTTTCCCTATATATTATAGTTACTAGGAAGAAGAAAAGTATACCTAGTTTTAAAGGTTTAAGGGACAACACAATCTTATTTGTTGTATATAAATCCATGGCCTGTACGGACTTAATCTGTGCTCTATTAATTAGATATATAGATAAGTCTTGAGAGTTAATGTATTAAAAGGCCTGTACTTCATATTTACTAAAAGTATTGAGGGAAATTAGGTGTGTAAATCACCTATCATGATGTCTAGATACACAATAGATTTCTTTCTCATTCTGTGGACAACATAAGATCACTGGATGCTTGAGTTTAAAATGAGGGTGCCTTGGATTGGGTTACCTAAAAAAAAATTTGGAAATGATGAGATTTTCCTGCAGGAAGTTTATTGGGCAATTCTGTAATAATTAATTCCTATAAGGTAATGAAGAGAGAAGGACTGGTCAGAGGGAGAATTTTATCCATGCTACAATTGCAGTAAGGGCTTAGTCTGATTCCAGAAGAGGTTTTTGTAGGTAGCTGGGGAATAAATGCCTCCGTTTAGAAAGGAGGAACCCAAGGGCTGACTACATTGTTTTTTTTAAAATTGTGACAGCTGTCATTTAATAAACTGTAAAGCGTACAATATATTATTGTGAATTATAGGTACAGTGATGTACAAAAAACCTCTAGGACTTATTTATCTTGCTTCACTGAGACTTTACATCCACTGATTCTGTATTTTCCCTTAAGCTCCAGCCCTCTCTGGTACCACCATTCCACTATTTGATTCATGAATTTGACTATTTTAGTGTTTTACATAGGTGGAATCATGCAGTATTTGTCTTTCTGTAACAGGTTCACTTCCCTTAGCATGTCCTCAAGGTTCATCTATGTCATTGTGTATTGTAGAAATGTCTTCATTTTAAGGACAGATAATATCTCATTGTATGTATATACTACATATTATTTCATCCACTCACCTGTTGATGTACATCTTGGCTATTGTACAGCTAATGCTGCATAGGAGTATGGGAATCCACATGTATATTTGAGATTTGATTTTACCTCTTCTGGATCAAAATCCAAAAACGGGATTTCTGGATCATATGGTAGTTGTATTTTGATATTTTAAGAAACATCCATTCTGTTTTTTACAGTAACTACACTATTTTGCATTCTCACCAACAGCAGGTAGGGGTTTACACTTGTCCACATCCTCATTAATACTTTGCCTCCTGATTTTTGTTAATAGCCATCCTGACAAGTATGAAGTGATTCATCTCATTTTAGTTTTGGTGTGCATTCCCCTATGATTAATGATGTTGAGCTTTTTTTTTTTTTTTTTTAAATATAGGTTGACCATTTGTATATTGGTATACAAGATAAGATATACTTATCTTATATGGTATACTATATAAGATAAAGATATCTTATATGGTATACAAGATAAGATATACTTATCTTAAATGGTATCCTATATAAGATAAAGAAAATATCTTCTTTAAAGATGTGTCTATTGAAGTCCTTAGCCTATTTTTAATTAGGTTGTTAGTGTTTTTTGTTAACTACTGAGTTGTAGAAATTTCTTATATATTTTGAAATTTAACCCTTTATAAGATATATAGTTAGCAAATAATTTTTCCATTCTCCAGTTTTCCTTTTCACTGTTATTTTCTTTGTTATATAGTAACTTTTTAGCTTGATGTAGTCCCACTTGTTTTTGTTTTTGTTGCCTATACTCTTGTTGTTATATACATAAAATTATTACAACTAATGTCCTAAACTTCTGCCATATATTTTCTCCTCTACAGTTTGGGGTCTTAACATTGAAGTGTTTAATTCATTTTGATTCAATTTTTATGGGTGGTATATAGTAAGGGTCTAATTTTGTCCCTTCTCATATTAGTATCACACATCACTTTCTACATCATTTGTTGAAGAAACTATCCTTTATCTACTGTGCAATATTATCACTTTCTTAAAACACACTCAGCCATACACATGTGTGTTAGGTCCTGGGCTCTTTACTCTGTTGCATATGTCAACGTGTCTGTCTTTATGCCATTGCAACACTATTTTCATTACCCTCCCTTTGTAAAATATTCTGAAATCAGGAAGTGTGATGCTTTCAGCTTTGTTCTTCTTTCTCAAGATTTATTTCGCTATTTTTTTTTTTTTTGTACTTGCATGTGAATTTTACAATTATAATTTTTACTTTCCTTAAAATGGCCAGAAAGGATGATCACTCTCATCACCTGTATTCAACATAGTACTGAAAGATCTAGTCAGAGAAATTAGACAAAAAAGAATAAAAGAAGAAATTAAAGGTATCCAAATCAGGAATAAAAAAAATTGCCCCTGTTTGTAGATGGCATGATCCTATATATAGAACCCTCTAAAAAACTGTTAGAGCTTATAAATAAAGTCAATAAAGTAGCAAGATACAAAATAAACATAAAAATCAGTTTCATTTCTATATATCAACAATGAACTTTCTGAAAAGGAAATTAGGAAAATGATCCAACTTATAATAATATCACAAAGAATAAAACATCTAGGAATAAAATTAACTAAGGCGATAAAGGCCTTGTATACTAAAATATAAAAAGTACTGGTGAAATTAAGGGAAACCTAAATAAGTGGAAAAGTTCATGAATTAGAACATTTAATATTGTTAAAGTGTCCATATTGTGTAACAGTGTATTGATTTAATGCCTTTCTTATTGAAATCCCCAAGACTGACCACATTACTTATGGCAGATACTAGCGGAGAATGCCTACAATAAAACGATGAAAACATGGCAATTAACTCTATCAGGCTTATTGGTGTAAAGGAAGGTATATATAGAGGTGAATCTTGGATTAATAAAACGTGGTATATGTACACCATAAAGTACTATTCAGTCATAAGAAAAGGTGATCTAGTATGTTTTATAACAACCTGGATGGAGTTAGAGACAATTCTCCTAAGTGCAGTATCACAAGAATGGAAAAAAAAAAAAAAAAAAAAAATCCACCACATGTGCTCAACACTGAATTGGAACTAGTTGATTAACACTTATGTGCACATACGGAAGCAAAACTTGATAGAGTTCAAGTAGGTGGGAGAGGGAGGAGCAGATGGGTCAGTTCATTACTAACAGGCAACAATGCATGCTTTCTAGATGAAGAGCGTACTAACTTTAACTGAAATTTTTCAGAACCAAAGTATGTAACCAAAACATGTATTCACCCATAATACCCTGGAATTAATATAAAAAACTTTAAAAAGGTGAATCTTGAGTCAGTTTGGAGGTTTTAACAGAAACAAAAGTGGAAATCAGTTAAAGAATGGGAAGTATGTTTTCAAAGTTCTCCAAAGATGTACATCACCAGCCCCCTTCCAAAGATTTCAAAACTCCACAAGAAAGAGAAATATGTGTCATTTTAATAGGCTCATACATGGACAACAGATTACAGGATTTTTACATTTATGTAGGTAATTTAAGCAAAAAGTTTATTTCAAATTTAACTGGAAATCTCACATAATATTTTTATTCAATATCAAATTTATAAATTTCAATAATCTAATGAATTTGTGTGAATAAATACATATAATAACATCTGAAATTTTAGAATGGCAAAACATCATTAAAATATTGCAGACTCGGGAGAGAATATTCCATTTGAATTTAATTTGAACTTGGAGAATGTCATAAATTAATTCAGATTAATCTAGACTTGTCAATATCACCTTTTAACTTCCACAATTAGCATATTAGCATAATATATTATTATTCATAATATATTTCTGCATAAAAACAGTTTAAAAATAAATACCATATATACTCGAGTATAAGCCGAGGTTTTTTGGCACAAAATTTGTGCCGAGTTCTGGTTTTTTAGGAACAAATTTTGTGCTGAAAAAACTCGGCTTATACTCGAGTATATAGGGTATTCTGAATTATTTGACTCCTATGACATAGCCATGATGCAAGTGTCACATCATTTGATATTTCTTCAATCGTTTCAAAAGCTTTTTCCTTCTCATCTTCAGTTTATGTAGTTCTGTTGGCATTCACTTTATGACAATGACCTTCAGTTTCTCGACAAGTCTATTATAGAAACATTTTCCTTTGAGGATTGAATTTGCTTTCCCATACTAGGGAGAAAAAAGTTAGATCTTTGGCTCAGTGAGTTCAGGCACAAGCAACATTGCATCACTACAATGGTGAAAAACTTGTCCATTTACCTGTCTGTAGTCATTTATTTATTATCCCACTTAAACTATTTGAGCACTCATTGTGTGCAAGTCACCAGGAGTTTGTATGAATTGAGAACCTGCACAGGAGGGTGGAAACACTGATTTTCTACAAGGTGGCAGTTTCAATTCCCCTGAGAGTCCAGAGTCCCTTTAGCGCATCTGCCAGCCCTATTTTTCCTTCATCCCTAACAACTTTATACTTTGTCCTAACACATAAATGTCTGTACCCACTATAACTAATCTTCAGTATTTCTTCTATCCTTCCCAATTCATCTTCCCCCTTACATACACTTCTACTATCACTCTACTGTTTGATCCTCTAAGATTCCTGTATAGTCGGGAAACAACTCCATAACCCGAATTCTCAATATAAGCAGTTCCTAGCAATTGTCATCTCTGTAGACAATCCAAGCGCCTAAAAATTCTCTTTTATGATCAATATACATATTATTTTCTTTTTCATTTGCTCCCCGAAATTTCTCTAGGAAATTTTGTTAAAGATACTCCCTTTAATCATATCCTCTAAAGTCCTGGGGATGGGTCTGTGTTTATTTCAATCTTATAATATTCCTTACTCTGGAATCAGCTACTTTAGCCACAGAATCCTTTTCCTTATGTATCAGTTTATTCCACCTTGTCTCATATTTATTGAACACCTTGCTCTCCTTAAAGTCCCTTAATGATTGTTTGCTTCATCTAACATTGAGGGACTATGAATAGCTGAATAGGAAGACTCACTCTAAGAAGCTGTTAGATCTCCTCAGGGAGGAAGTGATAGAATCCTGTATGATGCTGTTTATATAATTTTAATGACAATATACCCCATTTGAATGATTTGGGAAAGTAAAAATTAGATGTCTGAGTGTAGAAGAGCTAAAAAACCAGGTAATGTGAGACTCTATCTAAACATCTAGCTAATAGATGAACATAAAATCAGTGGATTAGCATATAGGTAGATGATAATACAGTTGTATTCCTTCTGCTTAAGATTGATTTGACCATCCAGAGTTTTTTGTGGTTTCCTAGAAATATTAGGATTTTTTCCCATTTGTTGTGAAAAATGTCATGGAAATTTTGATACTGGTGGCATTGAATTTGTAGATCACATCTATGTTGATCAGGGCTATTGACTTGTAATTTTCTATTCTTGCAGTGTCTTTATATGGCATTGGTATTATGATAATGCTGGACTTGTAAAAGGAAATTAGATTCATTCTCTCCTCTTCAGTTTCTCAGAACAGTCTGAGAAGGATTGAGTGAATTCTTTAAATGTTTGATAGAATTCAGCAGTGAAGCCCTGAGGTCCTGGGATTTTCTTTGGTGGTTTTTTGGCCTATGTTGTATGTTCAGCCATATGTCCTTCTGTTGGGTTCCCCAGCCAGAATGCCTATCAGTTCCTCCAGTAGCAAAAGATATTAGTGTCCACCTGAGGGCCGTGACGGCTCCTCCTGATACCTACAGGCTCTGTCTTCCTTCTGTGTAGCCATCTCCTGGTATCGCTGGCATGCAGATCTTATCAGCTGTCCTTTCTTTGTGGATAATCTCTGTGCTTTTTTCTCCACTGTGTTGCTGGAGATTCTTTAATGGGCCTTTGAACCTTCTCAAGATGATTTTAATTTGTGAATTACTGTCTGTCTATGTTTGGTTTTCGTGAGATACAAGAGCCTACTTTGCCATCTTGGTGATTTCACATTGGTCTGTTTCCTTAGTGAAGCCTGTGCCTCTTGACTTTCACAAGTGTTTTTTTTTTTTTTTTTTTTTCTTCCCTCTTAGGTGGGACAGGGTAGCTAGGGTATTTTGGGGGGATTTGTTGGGTATTGCTGGGTATTTCTTAGGGTGGTTAGGCTTTAATGTTGCCTCAGCAGGTTAGGTGCTAGTGAAATAACGTCCTCTAGGGAGGGGCCTTGTTAAAATAGAATTGCTCCCATGTGTTCCAGATGGTGCCTTTACCTCTACTGAAAGCAAAAAAAAAAAAAAAAAAAATTAAATTTCCTCAGCATTTACTGTCAGAATCTGGTTGAGTTCCTGGAGGTAACATTTACAAAAGTATGTGGGTCCCTCTGTAATTTAATGTCCCATGAGTTTTCCACTGACTCAGCAATTTGTCCATTACAGTTAAGATTTTTCCTAACCCATACCCTGGTTTCAGCAGGAAAGATTTCCACTGAGGAGTTTTTGCTCTAACAAGCTGGGCCTCCCTGGATCTATCTATTTGTTCCTCAAAATTGGGTGCCAGCAGTTTGCCCTGTTTCCTCATGTCTTTTAGGGATATAACAGGATTTGTTAATTTTTCAGTCTGTCCAGCTACTTAAATGTTGTAGGATGCAGTGGTTCCTGCTAACCACCTCACAGATGGATGTGAGAAGTTCAGTTTCCCTAATTTTTTCTTTTATTGTTAAATCATAGCTGTGTACATTAGTGCAATCAAGGGGTAGAATGTGCTGGTTTCATATACAATCTGAAATTCATGGCATTTTCTTAGTTATTGTATGTAGACATTTGTATTCTGCCTTTAGTAAGTTTCCCATGTACCCATTCTAAGATGCACCGTAGGTGTGGCTCCACCTATTACCCTCCCTCTACCCTAACCTCCCCCCTCCCTTCCCCTTCCTTGGCCCTTGCCTCATATTCTTGTGCTATAGTTGGGTTATAGCCTTCATGTGAAGGCTATAAATTAGCTTCATAGTAGGGCTGAGTACATTGGATACTTTTTCTTCCATTCCTGAGATACTTTGCTAAGAAGAGTATGTTCCAGCTCCATCCATGTATTTTTTTTTTTTATTGTTAAATCATAGCTGTGTACATTTGTGCATCAAGGGGTACAATGTGCTGGTTTCATATACAATCTTAATTATTCTCATCAAACTGTTCAACGTAGCCTTCATGGCATTTTCTTAGTTATTGTATGTAGACATTTGTATTCTGCCTTTAGTAAGTTTCACCTGTACCCATTCTAAGATGCACTATGGGTGTGCCCCCCCAATTACAATTTTTGAGATGAGGTCTAAACATAAAGGTGGGAGGCAGCATTCATGTCAGGATATTGTCTTAGGAGAAGGAACCAAATGATAGACATGAATCCTAACCATCACTTCAGTACTCAAAAATTAAAACAGCAAAAGCATTTTAGCACTATAATCTCCCTGAAACTAAATTTGAAAGTGAAGTAAAAAAAAAAAATTTTTTTTTAAGATATTAACCTATTTAAAGGTACATAATAAGAAACTGGAAATCTCTAACAATAGGTTAACTTTTTGTCTTATAGACAAAACTTTATAAATTGTATGTTCTAAGAATTCATAGAGCTGAAAGAATTTATGGTACACATTTACAACTCCACATCATGAATACCTTGCCACAAGCTTGTTTATAATTCAGTTTAATGTCTGCTTTCTGTAGGCTCAGAAAAAAGCAATACTCTTCCCATAGTTCTTAGCAAATGGCAATTGGTGATTAATCAGAACCTCTATCTATTATTTTCCCATTTTGCCATTTATTTTGGCAGTCAGATAAACTTAGAATTTTCTAAACTAATTGTAAGAAATATATAATTAGTATAAGAATCATCATTATATATGGAAATTATTTACATATACTCTTATTTTGTGAACATGTTATTTCTAGTGTTTCTAAACATGTTGCTCTATTTCTCAAGGAATGTTTTTGTTTGCATTTTTTATTGTTTCTCTGAAGGCTCTATAAGTTTTACAAAAGAGGGCCATTGATCAAGTGAAGGTAATATATAATATTTGTGAATGAGGGGAGCAGCAAAAAGAAAAAAAACTGCAAAGGAACAAAGAACTTTATATCCTTCTCTTGAATTTGAAAACAAGCCCATTTTTAGTTGTGTATCTTTAAAAGTAACATGCATATCCTAGGGTGGAACTTTCTTCTCCTTAAAAAGAGTTCATCCAAATAGTGTTGAGATATTTAATTCTAAAATTAATGTAAATATTATTGAATAAAAGATAAAAAATTAAAAAAAACATATTTTATAAATTATTCCCAAAATATATGCAGGTAAATGCAGATACTACTCTTCAAGATCAAAAGAAATATGAATCACTATGATCTAATCTCACTTATTTATAGAAAATCAACATCCAAGACAATTGTTTACTTGATGAAAATAGAGTATCCTCCACTGTAATAATAGAAATCCGTTTTTTATAAAAGTGAAGGAAATATGATTTCCATACAAGACTAATGAAGATATATAACTACAAAATATGATTTCAATTTGTTTACACATACTTTCCTAATTTAGGTACAGATTAGAGTAGTACCTTTAAGATTTTGGATCACAACACAAGTAATGCAATAAAAGCAAAAAAATAAAAATAAAAATAAAGCAGAATTGCACTGTTAAGCTGTCTTAGACTTTTGCTTCCAAAAAACAACTATAAATCCTGATTCCCAATATATTTCCTTCCTTTCTGGAGTCTGAATTTCTTAATTGACTCTATATTTCCTAGACAGCTCCCACCACCCTGTTTTTGGACTCATGAACCAAGTCATCACTAATCACAATGTTTCATCTCTGCCCAGTTTTATACCATAAATGTTGCTGGAGAGCTTTGTCCTTTCTCTAAAAGGGAAGAAGGGAAGGGGGAGAGGGTAGCAGGGGTGGGGTTTGGTAAGCTCTCACCTAGTGGGTACAAGGTAGGGGAATACAACACGGCACACACCTACTGGGTAAAGGGCTCAATTATACTTGGAATTTACCTAACAAATGTGAACAATGTAACCTAATGACTTGTAACCATATATTAATCTGATATAAAATTGTAAAAGGAAATGCTTTGCAACAAAAAAGGTTAGTGATAGACACTATGAAAAAGAAAGTAAAAATGTTAAATGCTTTAATGTTCTTCCAGTACAGTTAACCTTTGAACAGTATGGTTTTGAAGTGCACAGATTCACTCATACCCAGATTTTTTTCAATAAAAGTTCCATCAAATATGCCTCCTGCCTTCTCTGCCTCCCCTTCTACCTCCTCCCCCTGAGTTTCTTTTTCTCTGCAAGACCAACTCTTCCTCTCCTTCTTCCTCCTCACCTACTCAGTGTGAAGATGCAAAGATCAGGAACCTTAACATGAGCCATTCCACTTAATGAATGCTAAATATATTTTCTCTTTCCTATGATTTTCATAATAATCTTTCTTTATCTTACATTATTGTAAGAATACAGTATATAACACATAGAACATAAAATAGATGTTAATTGACTGTTTTATTGGTAAGGCTTCTGATTAACATTAGGTTACTAGTAGCTAAGTTTTGGGGAAGTCCAAAGTTATAGGTAGATTTCCAACTGTGGAGGGGTTAGTGCCTCATCCCTCTCATTGTTCAATTAGAACAATTGTGTACTATTTCAATTAGAAATATTTAACATCTAGCTGAACCAGTTCCTAAAGTTAGTACCATTTTACCACAACTGAGTTAATAACCCCCTTGAGATAATTCACTCTCTGCTCAATTTGCACAATTAGTAAGTATTTACTAAAACAGATACATTCTCTTCCTGTGTCTAAAATTTATTCTTGATTGGAATAAACATTGAAATAATAGAAATAAAAAATATGAAACAATTCCATCCCTCAAGATAGGTAGAGAGTTACGTAAAATATATACACTTATCTCATAAATAGATAAGTAAAATATAATATATCACACATGGAGTAATAAGTTTTTATGAAACTCACAAAATCAACTACCACAGCTGGTATAAATGAGGGTCTTTGTGGTCTATCTTTAACTTTCCAACGTATATAGGTATAGGATATGTTTTATCTCCTTCTTAGGTCTCCTAGAGAGAACAACAGTCCAAACACAATGATAAACAGGAACTGACTAAAATACATTAGGGTTGAGAAACGAAAACAGAGTTGGAAAACAGTGGCATCTAAGTCTTGTACTAATTTTCCAAGAGAAGTCAGACATCACTATTTTTATATAAAATCCATTGCCTTGTAAATATTGGTGACTAATCTGTTTTAGTTCTCTCTCTTTTTTTTTTTAAATTATCCTATTTTTAAAGCACAGATTGTGCCATCACTTTGCCAATCCACCAATGATGAGGTTGCCTTAGCAGGTGGAGGCTATTAAGAAGAAAAGTAAATTTAACCAACCAGATGCAATTTGCTATCCTTCTGTTGTGTGTATGACAAATGTAGTCCCATTTCCCCCCCACAACTGAAAAACTTCACTAAACCTTCTTTGATGAATATCCTCTTAAAGGGAGAATGAGGGCAGATGGGTAAAATGTTCTCAATCTCTTTTATAAACTTCAAGAAAGGTCAGCCCTAACAATAACGGTAAACCCCTCTTTAAGAACCAGAATACTTACAACATCTATTCCCTCCCACGTTCCCTCCAGCCCTTGTCTTAACTGACATATTCTGCTACCCATCTTATACATCCCGGATTGTCTATCCTTCCTGTGTACCAGGCCTTCTAATCTATTTGAAATACATAAGATGACAAACGTTGATATGACACATTAGTACCTTGTTTTGCCACCCAAATGCACAGGGCATAAGTTAAGAAACAAAACCCTGCTGCTATAGTGAGTATTCGATTAAAGGTATTTAAAAATAATACTGGAAACTAAAGGCTTGAAAAGATTTAAAAATATTTCTTAAAAAATATTAAAAAACACCCCTCACTCCCCTAAAGACATGAAATAAGCAAAGGGTGTTTTGTTTGCCTGTGGCTTTTGGCATCATCTGAGAGTAGTGCACTTTCAGGAAGAGTCATATCTGCCACATTGTCTGCTGTGTCTAACAGCAAGTCAGGGCAGAAATGGTAGAATGACAAGGAGATATTGTTGATCCTAAAGTTATTACATACTGTTTATTTATTTTATTTAAGTGTTTAATAAATACTTAGAGTTTATCATTTTAAAGAATAGGTTTGGCTTCCTAACCAATTTCATTATTGGTGTTAAGAAATGAAAGCAGCTTGGCACCCGTAGATCACTGGGTCTAGTGTCGACCACATTCACTGGGGCTGGTGGGTTTGAACCTGGCCCAGCCTGCAAAACAACAATGACAACAACAACAAAGTAACTGGGTGTTGTAGCAGGCACCTGTAGTCCCACCTACTTGGGAGGCTGAGGCAGAGAATTGCTTGAGCCCTAGAGTCTGAGGTTGCCATGAGCTGTGATGCCATGACACTCTACCAGGGTCAACAAAGGGAGACTCTGTCTCAAAAAGAAAAAAAACAAAAAAAAAAGAAAAAAGAAAAAGAAAGAAAGAAAGAGAAATGAAAGTGAGGTTTTGTCTATTCTACGATAATGATCAATTTTCATATTTATGCATATCAATGACTGTGTACTATTGTGAAGTTGAAACAAATACACACTTAAGTACCAGCACCTAGCACAGTCTCTTGTATAAAATGAGTCCTCAATACATTTTGCTAGCTTCAAATTAAATGTTGGTAATCATACCCACAAATACTTTTTTTTTCACATGAAAAGACCTGATTAAAAAGTTTGCCACCTGCTTTCTATCTTTCAAACTACCATATCCTGTCATAGCTATTCAATTAATCCTCAGACCGAAAAGCTCGAAAAGCTTGAAAATTGTATGTCTTCTTACAGAGAAGTAGGACTTAGCTGAAAGAATTAGATTTTTAAGCAAGCTTTTTAGCAAACCACTGTATGAGCTACCCTTGTCTTACACTGGTAATAGTTAGGCCTTAACCCACCTATTATCCTTTTCTTACATTGTCTAAAAATATATTATATATATATATGTCTATGTGCACATATGTGTGTGTGTGTGTGTGTGTGTGTATGAACAACTTATTCTAAAGTAAATCTGGAAATATAGTTTTTTAAACCTCATGTACTCTGAAGGCCACACTAAAATGTATTCTCAGAAGTCTAATAAAGAACTGTCTCATGGGTTAATATTTTGTTTATCACAGAGTTTAATATTTCTAAGCCCTTCACAGAGAAGCATGTTCACACTGAGAGACTGATATTCCTCTGGGATTTGTTAAAGTCACTCAATCCCAATATTTTAGTATCCCCTGAAGAAAATCATCGTAAGATTCCATCTGTGTTGACATTTTTCTCAGTTGCCATCTCACTGGTTCCTGACAGTTCTTCAATACCAGTAGGTCAGAGAGTTCATTTCATCAAAAAGTTGAGAGTTTTTACATATCTGTATGTTACCAGTGGTTTACAAATGCTGTTTCAGGTTTAAAAAAATGTTCCTGTTACAGTGATTTGCATACTTTACTGTTGGTTTTTAACTTTTTAAATCCCTGATTACTGTGTAATTTCTTATGAAAGAATCAATATATTGACAATAGGTTTAGATAGTGAAAACTTCATTCCCTATATCTTCTCAATAGAGCAGATTCATGGAGAGGAAATGTAAGAATATATTTACCCAATTTTTTCTTACTTTAAATAAGATATTTGTCACCAACAAAAGTGTTTTTGTATGAGATATTATTAGTACTCATTAAACTTTAAGCAATCAGTGCATAAATTTTATGCAAAAAAGAAACATTAAAAATAATCTGCTTAGACCTTCATTCTAAGAATAGACCAGAGCAATTGTTTTAAATTATTTTTGCATTCTGGAATTGAAGACAATAGATTCTGGCTTGAGAAATTGCAGCCCCCTTCATTTCCTTCCCATCAACCATATAAAACCAATGCAAAACACTAGAATGAGGTAATCTTACTAGGAAAAATTAAAAGGTTTCTTATCAAGTAGAGAATAACAATTTCCTAAAACAAATACTACTACTTACTAATCTTTGCTATGAAAGAAGCATCATCTGGTTTGATGATGATGAAAAAAAAATTCTGATACTTCTAACAGGTACATTAGCTAAGCATTTGGGTTCTGAAGATGGACAGCCCTTGGTTAAAACAATCGCTCTTTCACCCTTACTATCTATTCAGATTAGGCACATTATATAAGTGTCTAATAATAATTTTATCACCTATAAAACAAAAAATAGTATTTCCCTTATACGATTGACTAAGGATTAAATGATATTAATTTATATAATTCATTTCTCATAGTAATTCACAAATAATAGAATTTCAATAAATACTAATTGTGGTGGCTACTTACTCTGGCTTCTGTTTGTTCTAATTCTTATTATTCCTACTACAAACCCTGGCAGGAGTAAACCTTTCACGGATAAAATGTTTATAAATTCCTTTCTTTGAGGCTTCTTTAAGACAAATGTGTCAGAATAAAACCTTTAAAAGAGTTACTAAAGACAAATGTTAGCAACATAGGCATGTACTTAGATAATAAAATCTAAAAATAGACACTTTATGCAATCTGGAAGACCTGCCAATCAGTAACAAATAGCTGGCACGAGTTTGCAGGACTTAATCTGGTCCACTTTCTTCCACACTTGGCAAGAAGCACTCTTCTGCTGTAAGGATTAAAGGCATCAACTGAAAAAAATGGGCAAAGCTACAGGATTTTGGGGAAAGCTGTTGGATGAAACTTGAGACATACACAGGATTCAGGAGAAGCTAAGTGGCCACATCAGTAGTAATTTCAGCCTCTGCCGCAGAACATTCAAGTGTTTTCACTGTCGTAGATACCGTCAGGCTAGGTGCTACCGCCTCTGCTGCTGCCACCTGCTGTCGGAATGGATTCTGCTCAGCCTCTGCGTCTCTGCATCCTTAGCTCATTTTCAAGTTTGGGATGGTGTGGTCTGAAGGAGAGTGTAGGACACTCCCTCGTGCTTGGTCCAAAAGAAAACAAATTTCCCATTTTTAATGTTTATAATTGGAAGTAGGAGCTGACACCCGGAAATACTCATAATGGAGAATTCTCCATTAAATTTAGATTCTATTAGCAAAAAATAATTTTAAAATCGTCCTTAGCAGGAAAGACCGGGCAGGCCAAACATCTTTTCTTTTTTGTGCTTTCCATATTTTTTTAACTGTCAATATAAGATTTGGGGGACTTGCCAAGATTGTATACTTTGCTTATCGATCTAGGTCCATCAGGATAATAACATATCTTAGTTTAATTTTATAACATACAACTTGTATAACAGAAATTACACGTAAGCTCAACTGTATGACAAATGACCTATCTGTTAGTATGAATGAGCATAGGTAATGAGAAAGAAATAGCTGGTTTTGGTAATGCTGAAAAGTTTTTAAAAAGTTACAGATTATTCCAAGATAAAGTAGTTTCCTTTCCCACGGACTAAATCCTTTTTAGTCCTAGCAGAATTCCTAGCAATGTTCTCTATAAGTTACACCTTCCCATTCTACTCAAATGTGTAAGCTGAGATTGGTGCTATTATTCTTTGCTTCCAAATATATTGTGTATATTTCTTATAGTTGCTATAGTATTGAAAAATTCTCTTACAGTTTTTGGACACATTTTCCCTCCCTAACCTACTGCTTACTACAGGTGAGATCTTAGAGGACTGAGTCATGCCTTAATCATGTTACATGCCCTGTGACTAGCATAGGGCCTAAATCACAACAGGCCACTGATAAATATCTGTTGATTGATATAACTTGAGGATATATGCAAATGGGTACACAGAGAAAATAAAAACATTGAATTGTATAATGGTGCATCTTGCAAAGTTCCTGATTTAGGTGATTTTGAAATGTGAACAACTTATAGTTACTCGAGTTGCAGAGTAAGAAAACATATAGGAAATGTAGGCAAGACAATATTATGCTTGGTATTTACTTCTTTCGCATATTTCTCACAAAAACCTTGGGAATGAGGTGTTATTTTTATTCTCAGGTTAAGACAAATTCATAGTAATACCAGTGTTAAATTATTCATGATAATCAAGAACTGATATATTAGTTCTTGATGCCCTTGAAATTGTGTGCTTGATGAATTGCTATTATGTTATTTTTAAAGGAACATTGGAAAATAAAATATTAGATAACCTATGACATACTACTCTAGGTATAAGATTTAAAATCAGTCACTTCTCCATAGAAGAAGTTCATCTACACCCAGAATCATTCATCTTTAAGAAATTATTTTCTAAAAAAATATTATTTGGGGGGATTTGTAATGTATGCAATGGACCTAAAATTTTAATATTAACCACCCTACTAAGAAGGAAAGTGTAATGTTTAGAATCAAAACATAAGACACAATAAATTTCTCCAATATCTATTCCCACCCACAAAGCTCTATATAAGTACTTAGTTACGCACAAAATTATATGAATTTTAAACACCATTTCTCTTTTAGGTTTTAGCAAATTATGGTAGTAGTTAAGGAGAAAAAAAACCCTAATAAGCCAGTGACTTTTGAAGCTTTACTCATCAGTCATATTTGAATAATTGTCAGTTTTTAAAATCATGTTTCAGTCAGCATCCATGAAGTATTCATCTATAGTTTGTTACCTGGACCATCTGAGCAACATGCATGCAGTGGTTAACCACGTGTACATCATCTCATGAATTTGTTCAAGCATCGCTAGTGTTCTTTCTTTCCTTGAGCTTTTTAGGATTTTAGAAACTTCCTGCTCATGACTGCCAGCAATATACTTATTTTCAAGGGATTTAGTTTATATACTAGAAAGAAAGCCTATTCCTTTTGGAAAAATGATTTTGGACTTATTGTCTATTTAAAAGCTCCCCTGATTCATCAGGGTGTGCCCACAAATCTCAGAGAGGTAGTTCTATCTCATCTCTTCTTCAAACCCATTAATCAACACTTCATTGAAAAGCATAGCTATTCTATCGTAATGGAAGAAAGCTGAGTATGGGGTTGACAAGTATTGAAAGGTCTCATTGGCATTCATCACTTTATTCTTTCATTTCTGGATATAAATTTATTTGTCACAAATAAATTGGTTTATTAGAAGGCCATCACATAACTCCAGTGTTCTTAAATTTTTCTTCCAAATGTCCCTTTACAGCAGAGGAAACTGGACATACATAACCTTGAGTCTAAGAATGTATTTTAAAGCATCCTGTCATAAGAATTAAAGGTCTTAACAGTCACTTCTTTGATGTTTAAAAATCATTTGAATTTTTTAATCTAATTGGTAATAATGCATATATTTAATCTTTCTATAATTTTAATAAACTTTCTGTCTATTAGAATACTGTACAAATTTATGCCAGAGATAACACCCTGTTCTCATGTTGCCCAGTGCCATCAACATAGTGCCTCAGACCCCTTGTGTACAATCAGTAGCGCTATACAAAAAGTGAACATTCTTCCATAACACAAATGAAATCTCTATGATATTAAGGGTCAAGCCGAGGTCCCTCAAAACGCGTGCTTCGGTTGCACAGCTTTGTCCTGCATCACTTACATTGACTCATGGAGTGTGGGTTATAACATGGAATGAACTAGTAATCACAAGGAATGTTAGAACATGTGAACATACGGCATTTAGTATTTTGAGCCATCTTTTTGTCTAAAATCTTACAATAATACAAGTAGATTTTAAACTGTTCCGGTAGAAGAAATCACACTTTCAATCTTTGTGCATCTCTCCCAGTCTTTCCCTATTTATAAGGTTCAACTACAAAGACTGTCATAACATAATCAATAAATGTTGATTTATAACAAGGTCCTACAACTTTTTTTCAGTGGGAATACTCTTAGCATTTCAAGGAGGTTCAATTCTTCATTTTGCAAAGGAGTTGCTGGTAATAAAGGACGTGTATTATCTCTGGCCAATAATATTCCCCAATCTTCCAGTAATCAGAAATGACTTTTCAAATTCTCAAATGTTACCAGCACTCCTGATTCGGGAGCAATAACAGTGTTCTTGTACATAAACTCAGGAAAGCAAACAACAGCAAGGGAAAAAGGAAAAACGAAATAAATCTACACCAATTAAAAAGAGAAACAAAAGTAAATAAAATTTCAGGAAATGAAAAGTATCAACATTCCAATTTCCTCAAAAATGTGTGAGCCACATGGATCATTTGGTAAGTTAGAGAAAATTCAGTTAAAATTTAAAGTGTGGGGGGCCGCGTGTGCTTGCTCATGCCTATAATACCAGCACTATCAGTGGATCGCCGGAGCTCACAGGTTGGAGACCAGCCTGAGCCAGAGCGAGGTCCTGCCTCTTGCTTACCATTGTGGCAGGTACTTGGGAGGCTGAGGCAAGAGAATGGCGTGAACCCAGGAATCTGAGGTTGCTGTGAGCTATGACACTACAGCACTCTATCGAGGGTGACCATGTGAGACTCTGTCTTAAAAAAATAAATAAATAAAGTGTGGGCATCTTCTTACCTGTTACACATAGCTGCCAGAATGGCTAATAAACCACTTTATAAAAGGCCTCAAGAAAAAAAATCTATAAATCAGAGAAATAAAAACTTAGGCAAAATTATTAACATCACCTTAAAAGATATAGCCTTCCTATTTCATATTTCAGGTAAACATTTTTAATGGCAACTCTTTGTCATATGTTAAGATAGGTAATAAGGATATATTCTCCTAAAATTTGAGGACATTTGAATGAACTAGGAAAAGGCATTTAGGTATCAAATAAATATGATAGTGGTTTGCCAAGGACGAGTTGGCACACAAAGGTGAGGCCATACTAGGTGAGTAGGCAGGAAGGTAAAGATGTATGGTATTTTCAATAGTTGATTATAACAAATTTAATACATATAATTAACATTTTTTTTCTCAAACATTTTGAACCATTTTCTTTGAATGAGGGTATGCTGTAGTATAAGGACTATTAAGCTCAATAAGGACTGACTCCAATAATTGCTTAATTATGAATGTTTGAACAAGTCTGATATCCCAAACTATATGAGAAGATCTTCAAAGGCGTGAGTAGAGATGGCATTTTGTATCAGTACAAACAACATGATAGTTATGATAATGATTGCGGAGAAACTGAAAAAAAAGTGCCTATCTAGAAGGGGAAAGAACATTTGAGGGCTTTTTTTCCTAGGGCGGAGGTGAAGATGTATAAAAGGAGTTCAAGAAGAACGCAAATTATCATTATTGTCAATAAGAATGCAGTCTTGCACAATAGCTGTTCCTGTCAAAATGGTAACACAAACTCTGCAATACCTTCTAGACTTGCCCACCTCTCTATATTTTAATCCTTCCTGGTAAACAAAGGTGAAGGAGAAAGAAGAGAAT
This sequence comes from Loris lydekkerianus, assembly GCA_963574355.1. Taxonomy (NCBI): domain Eukaryota; kingdom Metazoa; phylum Chordata; class Mammalia; order Primates; family Lorisidae; genus Loris; species Loris lydekkerianus. The sequence goes on along the minus strand of CAUYPK010060218.1, from coordinate 6,376 downwards.
TTGGACCTGTTGACATTTAGAGAGGAAACCAAACTGAAAGGTTCCAGCACGTGTGATGTTGCAAATAATCAAGGAGTCAAAAATGTATCTGAAAAACAGAAAGCTTTTAACTCCAGAATTCAACATGCAAGAGATTTTCTTTCCTGGTGTCTGTCCGTCCGTCCTTCCTTCCTTCCTTCCTTCTTTCTTTCTTTCTTTTTTTCTTTCTCTTCTATTCTCTTTTCGTTTTTTTTCTCTTTTCCTTTCCCTCCCTCCTTCCCTTCCTTTCTCTTTTCAATGTCAAGAAAGAACTGCTTAGATTATGATGTATTATAATTATATAATATATAATTATAGAAATAATATGTGTAAATTATATTTATATAAATTATATTTATATAAATATATTTTATTTATATAAATATAATTTATATATATAATACATATAAATATTATTTATTATTTATTATTTATATTATTATACTATTATTATTATTATATATAATAATATTATATATACTATATATATTATATATAATAATATATATATTATAATTATAATAATATATTATAATATATATAATTATAATAATATTATAATATTATAATATTATTGTTATTTATTTATTTATATTATTATATTATTATATTATTTATTATTATATATATAATATATATAAATAGTATATATATAATATATATAAATTATAGAAAGCTTGATGTTTTGCCGTCTACACATTGTTCATCATCCTGTTCAGTTCTAACTGCAGAGACATCTAAATACTCTTTAAAGCACCTTATATCTTTTTTCAAAGCTCTAGTCCAGGGGTCTTCAAACTGCGCCTGCGGGCCACATGAGGCGGTGTGATTGTATTTGTTCCCGTTTTGATATTTTACTTCAAAATAAGATATGTGCAGTGTGGATAGGAATTTGTTTTCACAATTTTTTAAAACTATAGTCTGATCCTCCAACAATCTGAGGGACAGTGAACTGACCCCCCGTTTAAAAAGTTTGAGGACCCCTGCCTAGTCATCTCAAGGTACACATTTTCCTAAGAAACAAAAACTCTAGGAAATCATTCCCATTCTCCACTAGCCTGGGTGAGAGGATTTTTGACAGGCCTAACTGGATATGGTTGAACCACAAGAATGTGGCTGAGCTCTTTATAGCCTAACTGTTCAATTAATAGAGATATAGAATTATGGTTTAAGTGGTGTATATATAGCATCTATAATAATTTTAAGAATAAATGTTCATGTTCTATGAGAGAATTAGCCATATTGCAAATCTGTTTGTTTATACAGAGGCATTAGAATTGCCTCAAACTATCATATTAATGTGTACTTGTATTTGCATTTTGGGATTAAGGTAAATCTAGAAAAAAAATCAGGTATTCATTATATTAAAATAATAGGATAATAAGGATGGAATTTATAAGCCCACTCCTTTGAAATTTTTTTCAATATGTACTATCTAGCTGGCATATTGAAGAAAGTAGATATAATTGTTGTTAAGGTTTCAGGGAGGTTATTTCAGATGATATGAAAAAACTTCAGGGATCCTAATTTCAAATTTATTCCTAGCTTAGTGATTTATCTGGTCACCAGATTCTTAAACAAAACTAAGGGAAACAACAATCAGTAGCAACAGTAAAACTCTGGCACGGATAGTTCTGAGCATCACATAGGAGATAATCATCTCACAAATGCTTGCTTTTGGAATTGTACATGTTTTTGCAGGAGATAATAGTGTTCGCATTATTGAAACTGTTCCTCCAAACATCATACTTCAATGCTGTTATTTAAGAATAACACTATACATTTTGCATGTCTTTTAACAACTCCACTTTTCCTTGTAAGGTAACAGATGATCATCTTTTTTTCCCCCATCACAGTGCAAGTCTACTATGCAGAATGACCATGATTCTCTCTTGCAAATATTCATTTTGAGAAAATATTGTTATTGTAGAGAACTGCCAGGCTTAGACATTCCCTTATGAAAACTTACTGAAATACAATCACAGACTGAACTTAATAGAAACTATTTTAATTCAGAGTAGAATATGATTAATATTTTCATCTCTAAGAAGTCACTTGAAGAAAATGACACAAAAAATTTAATAAAGTTTAAGTCCATAATTAAAAACAAAAGTATCCTATGAATATTCCTTTGAGGACACCTTCCTGTATTAGGGAATACGTAAATAAAGAGAAACCACCTTGCAGGTGTTATAAACAAATTTTATTCTCAAAGGGGACTTTCCATAATTGTTTTCATTTCTGTTAAAAATGACATTTTTGTATTTGCTGGTATTTAGGAAAATAAATATGTCATGACTCTGCTACAAAATTGCATTTATGTAATCACAAAGGATGTTTTATAGTCTATAAACCAATGGCATTTTATCATTGATTACTTACCAAGTGTATTGCATTTAGGCAATCCAAAAAGATATTAAGGTAGTAATGAAAAACCAATAGAATTACGAGTATGATTTCAGCAACATTATTGAAATGCTGAGCTAATTTAGAAGAATAGGATGTCATCCTTTACACTAAATTTTCAGCATGTATTTGTTAGCAGTTCTGTAGGATGCTATCAGTAGATAAATATCATTTAATTTAACAAAATCTTTTGAAGTATCTAATATGTGCCACACATTGTGCTAATCATAAGGAATACCAATGAAAAGCAGAAAATGTACTTCCTCACCAGATATTTATTTTGTGCTTTTGAAAACCTAAGCACAAATATCATGATGTTTTTGTTCTAGAAGACCCATTCTGTGCCGTGTTCCCTATCTACTAAGCCTGTTTGTGATTTCAGCACTTCCGCGGTGGCAGTTCCACATACACTGACAATCTCTCCCCAAGGTTGCTCTATGTATTTCTGCCCCGTGACTTTGTTCAAATTCATAGGAATTGCTTGTTCCAGAAGTTTAGGTGAGCTAAATACCATAGGAAGAAATAGGTGCCAATATTTCCTTGTCTCTAAATCTTCTTTTGAGGAAACACAAATAGATATTTAGTGAATCACATTTATTCAGAAGAGAATGAATAGAGAGAGTGCCTACGAGGGGGCAAGCAGTGTGAATATTCAATATATGTGCCAGACATTAGACGCTATTCTGAAAGGAGAAAAATATTACCCATTTTACTTACATTCTGCAAGATAAATTCTGCAAGATAAATTTTTCATATGGGGAATATGATATTCGTAGAGGTTAACTAACTTTCCCACATTTGTACAACTAATAAATGACATTTCTGGAGTTTGAAACTCTTTTTTTTTTTTTTCCTAACTCATATATTCTTAGTCATCTTAATAAACCATGGTAACTCACTTGGGAATGGATAAGATGCCTAATAGGCATTATCCTCAAGGAGCTTATGGTCTAATAATAAATTAACAAGTAACATGTAATTGAGATCTGATACAAAACAGTGGGCATATATAAAGATAAGAAGATACAGCATCTAGTTAATTTGGCATTTTTAAAATACATTTAGATACACTGTATATCATATATACTGTATACTTGGCTTCAGAATATCCAAATATACATCTTTTTATGTTCTTCAGTTGCTATCTCTCACATTGGCCTCTGGCCCTGAAAAATCTGACTTGCTATTTGTTCCCAGAGATTGTAGAAACTGGTAAAAGCTATCAACATTCACAGTATAAGCAGCTAATCATTCTTATTCTGTATGCCCTTGAGAACATCTTCAAATGTGAGTTTCAGGATCCCTCCTCTAGTTTGATACCTTCTTTGGATCTTTAAATGCATTTACTTTGTGGACTTCACTCCTGTTACTCCTACATTTTTTACTTTGCCAAATAAGTAAATATTTTCTAACACACAGAAAGGCAAACACACATATGCACACATACATCTGGTTTCTCCTTTGTACCAGGCCTCTGAGATACCCTACATAGCACCATCGTCCCCATGAGTCAATATCTCTGATGCCTATGCATTGTAAATGTTACACCAATGAATTACCAACAAATAGTTCATATCACCAATTGCCAACAGTTAAATTACATCACTGATGCTTTATATGGATGTATCTTCTAGTAAAGAGAAACCCCTATTGAGCAAGTAAAGTAATGGTGATACTATTATTTTACTACATATTCTCTTTCATACATTTCCAATAAAATAGAAAATATTCATCAGGAGAGTAGAGGGATTCTTCTCTTGCATTTTGTCCACTAGTTGTTTAAAGGAGGCATATTCATACATTCTGAAGTCAAATAAACCTGGAGATAGTAATTCACATAGCAAAATACTTCATCATTTTCAATGCTGTTTTAAGTTTGTAAATTAATTCTTAATTTATTCATTAATCACCCAATTATTATGCTTGTGTATTGCTAAGCATAGAAATGCAAAGTAGTGCTCCTCAAATTTACATTAATTCTATTTTTTTCCTTCCTCCCTTTCTCCTCATTTCTCCATCTCTCTTTCTCTCAGATAATGTCATGGATTTGAAACCTGTTGTCAAGAATTAGAAAAGAAGCATCTATTTGTGTTAAAAAGTTATTCTGAATGCTGTCTCCAATGCAGGTATTACTCATTATTCTAGAAAACTTCATTTATATCACATGGAGAAAATGACTGTTAAATAATCTAGCATTAAAATGTCATTGTCTGACACACATAAAAACGCCAGTCTTATCCTTTACCAAATATTTTTTTGATGTCATAACTATTATGCAGACTTTCTCAAGTCCTCCTGCATCATTATTTTTCTTACTGTGCAGGACAAAAAATGGCAGGCAAGGAGAGACAGATTAAAGATGGAGGCCAAGTAACAGCTTTCCTGCCACTGGGCACAGCGAGTCTGGGGAGACAGGACTCCAGGCATTACTGGATGGTGGGATCTGCCTATAGTCATCCCTTTGAGGATACAGGGATCCAGCAAGGGACGAGCTGTTCAGCGAACCCTGACCAGTGACCCGCACCCACTGGGCCTCTGCATTCACTGACTAGTAACTGTGGGAGCCACGCAACCCTGCATCCTCTCCCCTGTTTCCTCCCAGCCTCCACACTAGCCCGTTAATCTGGCCAGGTACTCTGGTAGCTGCGTGCCCTCTGGAGCCCTCCCTGTCTCTGCACCAAGCCCTTCTCCTGGCCAGAAACTGCTGGAGCCTTGGGCTCTCTGTGCTAAAGTCACTGGGTGCCAGGCACTCCAAAAACCGTGCGCACCACTCCCAGCCCTGTTGCTGGATCCGGGTGTGTCACACGCCAGAGCTGCTTCCACAACCAGAACTCCCTACCTAGAGCAGCCCCAGAGGAACTACACAGGGTTACTCCCTACAAAGATCCAACAACAATAGAGTAATCCTGCTGGGGTCTAATCTTGGAGAGACACCTCCCCAACTCTGAGGACGGCCAGAGGCAATGGTGAAAAACAATCATGAGGTGAAATCAACAGAAAAACTCTGGCAATATGAATAATCAGAGCAGAACAACTCCCCAAGGATCAATGGGGCAGAAACAACACAAGACCCCATGCACAAACAAATAGCTGAGATGTCAGAAATTGAATTCAGGATCTGGATAGCAAACAACATCAAATTAGAATTTCAAAAGTTATCTCAAGAATTCAACAGATTCGAAGACCAAATGACCAAAGATTTTGACACATTGAGACAAGAAGTTGCATCCTCAAATATCTTAGAAACACAATAGAATCCCTCAGTAACAGAATGAGGCAAGCAGAAGAAAGGATATCTGAAATTGAAGATAAAGCTTTTGAATGCTCCCAAACCCTCAAAGAAAAAGAGAAATGGAGAGCAAAAACAGACCACTCTCTCAGAGAGCTCTGGGATAATTCGAAGAAAACCAATATTCGCCTTATAGGGATTCCCGAAAGTGATGAAGTGGCTTCACAAGGCACAGACTCTCTTCTCCATGAGATTATGAAGGAGAATTTTCCAGAAATGCCAAGAGATTCCAAAATTCAGATAGCAGACAGTTTCAGAACTCTAGCATGACTCAACCTGAATCAGACATCCCCCAGACACATCATAATCAATTTCACTAAAGTTAATATGAAGGAGAAAATTCTGAAAGCTGCCAGACAAAAGAAAACCATTACCTACAAGGGGAAGAATATTAGAATAACCGCAGAGTGCTCTGCTGAAACCTTTCAAGCTAGAAGAGGATGGTCATCAATTTTTAATCTCCTAAAACAAAATAACTTTTAACCCAGGATTCTGTACCCTGCTTAACTGAGCTTCATTTATGATAGAGAAATTAAATACTTCAACAACATTCACATGTTGAAGAAATTTGCCACAACTAAACCAGCTCTCCAGGACATTCTTAGACCTATCCTCCATAAAGACCAACATAATCCTCCACCACAAAAGTAAACCCACCCAAAA
>CAUYPK010060217.1:0-11168 GCA_963574355.1 Loris lydekkerianus | reverse complement strand
GGGGCCTTGGTGTCTGGCACACCTTCTGGGGGCAAGACATGATTGCAAGAGGGACTTTACCTAACAAATGCAATCAGTGTAACCTGGCTTGTTGTACCCTCAATGAATCCCCAACAATAAAAAAAAAATAAAATAAATCATAAAGGGGCAGTACCTGTGGCTCAAAGGAGTAGGGCACTAGCCCTATATGCCAGAGGTGGTGGGTTCAAACCCAGCCCTAGCCAAAAATTTATTGTTTTTAGTAAGTTCTGTGCCTGGGATGTGCAAGACAAAGGTGTCAACATATTTGGTGTCTGGAGAGGGCCCAGTCCTTGTAGATCTTGCCTTCTACACATCCTCACATGGTGAAGAGTGCAAGGAACTCCCTCAGGCCTGTTTTATGAAAGCACTAATTCCACTCATGGAGGAGAAGCCCTGGTTCCTTAATCATGGCTTAATTACTTTCCAAAAGGCCCATCGCTTAATACTGTCACACTGGGTATTAAGTTTTACACATTAATTTAGAGAGGGTACAAATATTCAGACTATAGTAGACAGAAAAGGAAATTATGTCTGAGTAAAAGGAATAATTGAGCAAGATTACATGTATAACCATCATAAACTCACATTCAACTTAAAATACAGCTTCAAAGTACACCAAGCAAACCCGAGAAAACAATAAGAAGAAATAGATAATTTATCAGCTGTAATTAAAGATTTTAATACACTTGTCTCAGAATCTGCTAGATCAAGTAAAAAAATAATAAAATATTAGCAACATTATAAAATTACTGAAAAATACACCTAACAATCTCAAGCAATTAAAAATATATATTTTTTCTTTTTCTTTTTCTTTTTTTTTTTTATTAAATCATAGCTATTAAACTATCTCTACTCAACAGAAAACATGTACCCTTTTTGGGAACACATAGAATGTTTCTCAAACACATAGAATGCTCTCATAGAAACCAGTCATGTCTAAAACTATAAAAGAAATTTCCATTAATTTCAAAGGATTAATGTCATACAGAAGATATCTGACCATAATGTGATAAAAATCTGAATTAATTACAAAATTGTAGCCTTATTAATTGTATACTAGAAACAAGTAAACCTTACTGTTAAAAAGATAATAAGAATTATAAATGCTATATGTCTTATATTAGTATCATATCAGTTTTAACTACAGTTGCCCCTGCATAGCCACCAGATTGGTACCACTACCCATCCCCCATACCAAACTTTGTGGATGCTCACGTCCCTTATACAAAATTGAATTTACATATAATCTCTGTTCACCCTCCCATATGCTTTAAATCATTTCTAGATTACTTACAATGCCTAATACATACAAGTGCTATATCAATAGTTTGGATTTTATAATTTTGTCATTTTTAAATTATTATATCTAAAACATATATATAATAAATAAATATATAATCATATATTTGATCCACAGTTGGCTTAATCCCCAGATGTGGAATTCTGGAATGTGGAACCCACAGATATGGAAGGCTGACTGTATTTATCCTATTTATATAAAGAAAGCATTACATCTCTGGGAATGCCTAAAGCAGTTTCTAGAAGAAAATTTAAACTTTAGACATCTCTAGGAAAAAAAAAGAAGGTGAGCAACAGATAAAAGTAGGACACAAGAAGGAAAATGTCATGTGAGAAATTCTCTTAGTGCAATGAATCTTCCTCCAAGTATATCATCAGGCAAGCTATCCCAGAAAGACTCACTGACAGAGTTAAGATACAATTCATTTAAACAACTGAAAACATTCAGTGAGAATTTTGGGGTAAAAGATGAAGTGGGTTAGCACACTTGGGATAGGGGACTAGCACGGAGGTAAACCCACCCTACCTGAATTCTTAGGTGCAGTATTTATATGTCCTCTCTCATCACATATTTCCTGCTAAAGATGTGGATGTGAGGACCAGAACTAAGGTTTGAACAATGGGATACAGAATATGGAAGGTACCTGGAGCCAATATATACTCTACCAAAGAGATGAATGGACAAGTACTTGTGGTTACAGTTTTAGCTTTCTAATTACCATGATTAACAAAAGTATGAGTTTTATCTACACAGAAGAAAGAATAGATGTCACCATGGGTAGAAGATTTAAAGCTTCATGACACTGAGAGTCTTAGAATCCTCATGTATATATAGAGTATCATCAGTATTAGGGATTCACATGCCTTGGGATCTGTAGTATCATAAATATTTGGTGTCTCATGATTCTTCCACGTCTTATAGTCTATATTGAACACACATCTGCTCTATTCAATTCTTTCTATGTTTAATGTATGGTATATCTCACAAGTTACTAATCTATTTGTTACTCATACCCCTTGTTTACTTTCCTTGTTCTATTCAAAATTGAATGTTCTAAGTAACCCATCAAACACATATTGCAAAGAGACATGTGTTTCCAAGTAGAAATAAATGAAAAGAACAAGGGGAAAAGGGGAGGGGAGAGAGAGAAGACCATAAAACCAAGCCCAATGGAACTAACCATCTTAGCTAAAACATATAGCCACTAATATAGCCAAGGCATAATTCTATAATTCTTGTGGGTTGTTTTTATTTGTTTTTTATTTTTGAGACAGAGTCTCATTCTGTTGTCCTGGATAGAGTTTTGTGGCTTACAGCAACTTCAAACTCCTGGTCTCAAGTGATCCTCTTGCCTAAGTCTCTTGAGAAGCTGAGACTATAGATGCCCACTACAACGCCCGTCAGATTTTTCTATTTTTGGTAGAGACAGGGTCTCACTCTTGCTCAGAATGGTCTTGAATTCCTGAGCTAAAGCAATCCACCTGCTTCAGCTTTCCAGAGTGCTAGGATTATAGGCCTGAGTGTCCACACCTTTTGGGGGGAGAAATGGGGTGTTTATTTTTTGGTTGTTGTTGTTGTTGCTGCTATTGTTTTTTTGAGACAGAATTTTGCTCTGTCACCAGGCTAGAGTGCAGTGGCATCACAACAGTTCCCTGCAACCTCAAAAAATATTCCTGGCTCAAGTGATCTTCTGCCTCAACCTCCTGAGTAGCTGGAACTATAGGTTCATACCACCATGCCTGACTAATGTTTCTTTTTACTTTTTGTGGAAATGATGTTTTGTTCTAGTTCAAGGAGGTCTTGAACTCCTGGCCTCACCCAATCCTCTCACCTTGGCATCTGAGAATGCTAGGATTACAGGCCACACGAGCCACAATGCCAAGCCCTGATAATTCTTAAAATCCTTTTTAAAGTAAAGACTATTTTAAAATATGTATTTTTTTCAACATCAGATTATTTAATGGTACTGGCAGTTGAAAGCAATTAAAAAGGGAGGGGCTCTAGTAATATTATTTTTAAAATAAACAATAAAAATGTGGACAATTAGATTGCAACACCACAGAGATTATAAAGATAATAAGATCATTATGGAGTTTGCATGTATATGTTCAGTGTACAACAATACACTAATAAGTTTGAAAACCTAGATTAAATAACTAAATTCTTAGAGAAAAGCTCAGTGCCTGTAGCTCAGTGGCTAGGGCACCAGCCACATACACCAGAGCTGGCAGGTTTGAATACAGCCTGCACCTGCCAAATAATGATAACTACAACCAAAACATAGCCAGTAATTGTGGCGGGTGCCTGTAGTCCCAGCTACTTGAGAGGCTGAGGCAAGAGAATCGCTTAAGCCCAAGAGTTTAAGGTTTCTGTTTGCTGTGATACCACAGCATTCTACCTAAGGTGACATAGTGAGACCAATAAAAACCAAACCAAAAAAAATTAAATTAAATTAAAAATAAATAAATAAATAAATTCTTAGAGAAAATATATAAAGGAACAAAATGGGCACAAAAATAAAGAACTTGAATAAAGTAAATATTCAAAAACCACAACCTTACATGATTTTATAAATAAGTTCTATCAAATTTATTAGGAAATAGTTAATTTAATTTTTATCTTAAAATATTTTCCAGATATGTAAGATTTTTCATAATATATAGTGAAAGTGGCATCACAGATCAGAGGAAAATAATTCAATATTTAATAGATGGTATTAGAAAAACAGGCTCACATCATGGAGAAAATGAAAACTGGATTTCTAATTAATCCTACATAGAAAGGTAGGTTCTATGGAGATTAAATATCTATCTAATCACAAAAGATGAATCTATACATTTAAAAATAAAAAAAGAATACATTTGAAAATACTTTTGGGCAGGGAAAATTTTCTTAAGCAAATAGCATAGATGAAAATGAAAAAGATGAGCTAGTTTACATTAAAAGAAAAGAAAAAGTATTTGCTCAACAAGGAATAATATTCCTTATTAAACAGATACCTTCATTTGACAAATGATAGAAAATGAAAGATAAAATGACAATGAATTAGTGTATAGAATAGAAAAAGAACTCCAGGCTCTGCTCCTGTAGCTCAACTGGCTAGGGTGCCAGGTACACACCAGAGCTGACAGGTTCGAATCCAGCCCGGGCCTGCCAAACAGCAATAACAACTACAACCAAAAAATAGCCAGGCATTGTGTTGGCCACTTGTAGTCCCAGCTACTTGGGAGGCTGAGGCAAGAGAATTGCTTAAGCCCAAGAATTGCTTAAGCTGTGAACTGTGACGCCAGGGCACTCTACCCAGGGTGACAGCTTGACACTCTGTCTCTAAAAAAAAAAAAAAAAAAAGTAACCCCAGCAAACAAGCAAGAAAATATGGGTAAGAGATATCCACAAGCACTTTGCAGAAGAGGTAAGAAAGGTAATTCAAAAGATTAACAAGTATATGAAGATATGCACAGACTTATTGGTTAGCAGGGATGTGCTAAGACAACAGATCCCTACTAGACATGGGAAAAGACTATTTCTAGGAAGGACCACGAGAGACTGTACCAAATCTTGTGAGAGAGTGTAACCTTAAAAATAGGCATTATATTTGTCTTAGTCAAAAGTTGCTACAGATGATATATACTTTAGGAGCGAGCAGGAATCCCTATTTGGGAGAAACTAATCTTCCTCCAGTTCATTGGAAGATGAGAAATAATAGAAGAAAATAATTCTGAAAGATCAGAACAAAAACAAAGCCAAAGTTTGGAATTTAGTGAATGAAAAACACACATGGAAAAGATAACTCTTAATCTGATTTATGAGATACCTAAGTGGTCATGGAGTTTGAAACTGAAGTATTTAATCAATAACGGCAATAATAACAAGAAAAACTCACTAACTTACCTATCTACCCCTACCCTGAGTGTATGTGTTAAAATAATTGAATCAAGGAGGCATCTCATGTTCCATTCTCAAATAGTGAGTGTGTTGAGGTATTGATAAGCCAATTACCAATTTTTTTGTTTACACTACTATCCAAGACTATAGGAGAGACATAGAAACTATTAATTATATGGTAATGTACCTTAGAGATAGAAGTCCACAAATAATTACTTGATTACTCAATATCTCTTAAGACACCTGGCTATATTTCCCAGCAATTAGATTCTCTAATGTTGTCCTGTATTCTCACAATTAAATCCTCTTTTTCTTAAAATAGTTTGCATGGGTTTCTGTCCTAACATCACAATAAGTCCTAACTAGAATAATTGGCTTCTTAGATCATATAACTAAGGTCTGAACAAAAGCTTACTATGGCTCATTAAAAGACCAAACATTCATCTTACTCACATAAGAATTAATAATAATAAAATAAATGTTTCCTATCACACAGGGTCTTAGGTAAGAAGTTGATAACCATGGAAAAACATATAGTTTTCATCTCTTCTTCCATATAAAGGTAGTAGCTTTATCAAAGAGAAAGAGAAAATAAGAAGTGCAAATCATTCTGAGAATATCAGTGGAAAATAGAATTTGGGTGTCTAAATCTTATTGCAATGGTATGTTGTTGAGCCCTGGTCTGCCCATCCTAAAGGCTAAGAAAATTCTATTGGGCAGAAAATATACTGGTAAAATCAAGAAATCTTTGAACTGAAACAGGAGGAAAACAATAGATAATAGTTCCCATGTACAACTCTAAAACCTGTGGAGGACACCAGCATGACAAATAAAGTAGAACCATAGGAGAAGAATAGGGTATGTTTTACGGGAAATTATCTGGGAAGGAAGTCAGAAATAATTCTGACACCCTACAATCATCATATAACAATGCACAGTGGAGGAATAACAAAATGAATCCAAAATTTAAAAACAAATAGGAAAGTACTCTCACATTGGCATTACAAAGAGTTGGAGAGACAGCAGCAATAGAAAGATGTGATGTCTTCTTTAAAAAAAAAAAAAAAAAAAAAAAAAAAAACTCAACTATTGAAGGAGACCAGAATGGCATTCTCAAATGCATGAAAAAATTGTTGATTTCCTTGTGCAACCAAAAGTGAACCTGATGAGGAAGGAAGGAAAAAGGATCTAAGCAAATCATCATGCTATTCAGGAATCTCTCTGAGCAGGAGGCAGCACATCATGAAGTAGAATGCATAATTAAAATTCCTATTTCTATCAGTTGTTGATCTGTAATTCAGATTACTTTTCTTTCAGAAAACAACTGAAAACTCTGATAAAATATTAAAATCATTCTTATTAAAAGCAGAAAATTGGAAAGAAAGAAAAGAAGAACAAGACTAAAAATGAAGAGAAAATAAACAAAAAAGAAAAGTGTTCTCAGAAGCCATTTGTACACTAGGCTACTTGCCAAGGTGAATCTTAATCTTGATAGACAAGAGGATGGAAAAGAAACAAACAAACAAAAAAAAAAAAAAATTCTTCCCCACAATGACCTGGTATCCCAAAGTGCTATATCTTCAAGACAATGAACTAAAAGAAATAGCTAATATGGAATTATAATCCTCCTCACTCCTTATGGTAAACTAGAAAATTTCAACACTTAAACTTAGGTTAAATTCTTCAGAAATACTGTGCCCTCAAGTATTGGAAAAAGCAAAGTTAAATTCTCTGGAGATTTTTCTTAAGTTCAATTATTTTTTTTTTTTTATTAAATCGTAGCTGTGTACATTAATGCGATAATGGGGAACAATATGCTGGTTTTATATACAATTTGAAATGTTTTCATCAAACTGGTTAGCATAGCCTTCACAGCATTTTTTTAGTTATTGTGTTAAGACATTTATATTCCCACCTAGTAAATTTTACATGTACCCTTGTAAGATGCACAGTAGGTGTGGTCCCACCAATTACTCTCCCTCCACTCATCCTCCTTTTTCCCTTTCACTCCCTCTCCCCTTTCCCCTTCTTCTTGGGCTATAATTGGGTTATAGCTTTCATAAGAAAGCTATTAATTGGTTTCATAATAAGACTGAGTAAATTGGATACTTTTTCTTCCATTCTTGACATGCTTTGCTAAGAAGAATATGTTCCAGCTCCATCCATGTAAATATGTAAGAGGTAAAGTCTCAATCTTTCTTTAAGGCTGCATAATATTCCATGGTGTACATATACCACAATTTATTGAGCCATTCATGAGTCAATGGGCACTTGGGATTCTTCCATTACTTATCAATTGTGAATTAGGTTGCAATAAACATTCTGGTACATACATCTTTGTTATAATGTTATTTTTGGTCTTCTGGATATATACCTAGTAGAGGAATTGCAGGATCAAATGGCAGGTCTATTTGTAGTCTCTAAGTGTTCTTCTAACATCTTTCCAAAAGGAACATATTAGTTTGCATTCCCACCAGCAATGTAGAAGTATTCCCTTTTCTCCACAACCATGGCAACATCTCTGGTTTGGGGATTTTGTGATATGGGCTAATCTTACTGGAGTTAGATGATATCTCAAAGTAGTTTTGATTTGCAGTTCTCTGATGATTAAGGATGATGAGCATTTTTTCTTCTATCTGTAGGCTGTGCACCTATCTTCTTCAGAGAAGTTTCTCTTCAAGTCCCTTGCTCAACCTGAGACGGGGTCACTTGTTCTTTTCTTGCTTATACGTTTGAGTTCTCTGTGGATTCTGGCTATTAAACCTTTGTCAGATACATAACCTGCAAATATCTTCTCCCATTCTGAGGGCTGTTTGCTTGCTTTACTTACTGTGTTCTTGGCTGTGCAAAAGCTTTTTAGTTTGATCAGGTCCCAATAGTGTATTTTTGAAGCTGCTTCAATTGTCTGGGGGTCCTCCTTAGTAAGAATTTTAACTAAAGAGATGAAAGACCTCTAAAAGGAAAGAAATTGATAATAGACATTGAAGAGCACACAAATATATAGAAAGACAAACTATGCTCATGTATCAGAAAAATTAAATAAACTCAATGCCATCCCTATCAAAATACTAATGCCATTTTTACAGAAATAAAAAAAGCAATTCTAAAATTCATATGGAACTTAAAAAAAAAAAAAAAAAAAAAAAAACCTCAATAGAAAAAGCACTCCTGGGAAAAAAGAACAAAGCTGGAAGTTATATTACCTGATTTCAAACTATATTATTATGCAAGTCTACAGTAACCAAAACAACATAACACTGGTGTAAAAAAAGATACATAGATCAAAGGAACAGCATAGAGAACCCAAAAATAAAACCTGTACTTACAGCCAACTAATTTTCAATAAAGGTGCCAAGAATGTGCTGGGGATGATACCCTTTTTGATAAATGATGCTGGGAAAATTGGCTGCCAACATGCAGAAAAATTAAAGTGGACTCCTATCTCTTACCATTTACAAAAATCAATTTAAGATGGGTCAAAGGCTTAAACTAAGACTTGAAACTATAAAACTACTAGAAGAAAATATAGGGGAAAAACTTCAGGATACTGGCCTTGGCAAACAATTTATAGCTAAGACCTCAAAAACAAAGGCAACAAAAATAAAAATAGACAAATGTTACTATACAGGTATATTAACCTCAAAAGTTTCAAACAGTGAAGGAAATAATCAGTGAAGAGACAACCTGTTGAAAGGGAGAATATAAACTAATCGTCCAACAAAGAACTAATATTTAGAATATACAAGGAACTCAAACAACTCAATAGTAAAAACTCTCCTTAAAAAGTGGGCAAAGGATATGAATAGAAATTTCTTTTAAAAAGATAAATGACCAACAGGTATGTGAAAAAATGCTCGCCATCAATAACGATCAGGGAAATGCAAATCAAAAACATGAGATCTCATTTTACCCCACTCTGAATGGCTATTAACAAAAAGACCAAAAAGTAATAGATGCTGGCAAGAATGTAGAGAAAAGAGAGCTCTTGTACATTGTTGGTGGAATGTAAATTAGTATTGCCATTACGGAAAATGGTAGGGAGTTTCCTTAAAAAATTAAATGTAAAGATTGGATTAAAGATGGCGGCCAAGTAACAGCTTCCCTGTAACTGGGCATGGCGAGACTGGGGAGACAAGACTCCAGGCATCTCTGGCTGGTGGGATCTGCCTATGATCATCCCTTTGAGGATACAGGGAGCCAGAAAGGGACTTCTGGACCCCAGGAGGAGGACAAAAACAGTGGAGAACTGGCAAGTGGCTGCTTGTGTTCGATCGACCTAATCATGCCAGCAACCGTGAGTACAAGCAGCAGTGAGACTGCAAACCGGAAAGGCCTTACCTGTGAACTGTTTTGATGTTCTTGAACTTGGCACTCAGTTGAGCTGCCTTTGGGAGAGCTTGAGCAGGAGTGTGGAGAACATTGGGCATTGTCTGGGGCCCCAGAATGAGCCACTGAGCTGGGCAAAGTAAGCCATTGTGAAAGAACTGCTCCAGCAAGCTCTGCCCTCAGGGTCCCAGAGCAAGGATCAAGCGGGACAAAGTAACCTAGTGACTGAGCAGTCTAAAGGCGGGGACTGAACTGCCTTATAGCCTTAATCTTTACGGGAAGAGAGAGGCAGTTTTGGCACACTGGAGCCTTGGACTGTTGCCCTGGGTAGAGTGCCATGACATCACAGCTCATAGCAATCTCAAACTCCTGGGCTTGGAGCCGCCCAGACCTCCATAAGAGCTGTGCAGTGACCCCAGACCAGTGACCCACACCCACCGGGCATCCACATTCCCTGACTAGGAACTCTGGGAGCCAAGCTACCCTGCATCCTCCCTCCTGTGTCCTCCAAGCCTCCACACTAGCCCGTTCATCTGGCCAGGGACCCTGGTAGCTGCGTGCCCTCTGGAGCCCTACCTGCCTCTACACAGAGCCCTTCTCCTGGCCAGAGACTGCTGGAGCCTTGGGTTCTCTGTGCCAAAGTCATTGGGCGCCAGGCACTCCTAGAACCGTGCACACCAACCCCAGCCCTGTTGCTGGATCTGGGCGTGTCACACACTGAAGCTGCTTCCACAACCAGAACTCCCTAGCTAGAGCAGCCCCAGAGAAACTACACAAGGTCACTCCCTACAAAAATCCAGCAACAATAGAGTGATCCTGCTGGGGTCTAATCTTGGAGAGACACCTCCCCAACTCTGAGGATGGCCAGAGGCAATGGTGAAAAACAATCGTGAGGCGAAATCAACAGAAAAACTCTCGCAATATTAATAATCAGAGTAGATCAACTCCCCCAAAATCAATGGGGGCAGAAACAGCACAAGACCCCATGCACAAACAAATAGCTGAGATGTCAGAAATTGAATTCAGGATCTGGATAGCAAATACGATCAAATTAGAATTCCAAAAGTTATCCCAAGAATTCAACAGATTCAAAGAGCAAATGACCAAAGATTTTGACACATTGAGACAAGAAGTTGCATCCCTCAAAGATCTGAGAAACACAATAGAATCCCTCAGTAACAGAATGGAGCAAGCAGAAAAAAGAATTTCTGACATTGAAGACAAAGCTTTCGAACGCTCCCAAACCCTCAAAGAAGAAGAGAAATGGAGAGCAAAAACAGACCACTCTCTCAGAGAACACTGGGATAATTTGAAGAAAACCAATATTCATCTTATAGGGATCCCCGAAAGTGACGAAGTGGCTTCACAAGGTACAGAGTCTCTTCTCCATGAGATTATGAAGAACTTTCCAGATATGCCTAGAGATTCCAAAATTCAGATAGCAGACAGTTTCAGAACTCCAGCATGACTCAACCCAAAAAAGACATCCCCCAGACACATCATAATCAATTTCACTAAAGTTAACATGAAGGAGAAAATTCTGAAAGCAGCCAGACGAAAGAAAACCATTACCTACAAGGGGAAGAATATTAGAATAACTGCAGATCTCTCTGCTGAAACCTTTCAAGCTAGAAGA
>CAUYPK010060214.1:0-24704 GCA_963574355.1 Loris lydekkerianus | reverse complement strand
GTCTGGTAAAATTTTGGGTATCAAGTTTTTTGAAAGTCCCGTGGACATTTTAATCCTTTCACCACTGTGGAGGTTGGAATTTGATCAAAAGTTTCTGAGTGAGTTTACTTTTGTGGTAGAGGATTGGGCTGGTCATTATGGAGGATAGGTCTGAGATAATCCTGAAGAGCTGGTTTGCTTTGGAAAATTTCTTCAACATATGAATGTCATTGAAGTATTTAATTTCTCCATCATAAATGAAACTCAGTTTAGCTGGATACAGGATCCGGGGTTGAAAGTTATTTTGTTTTAGGAGATTAAAAGTTGATGACCACCCTCTTCTGGATTGAAAAGTTTCAACAGAGAGTCTGCAGTCATTCTAATATTCTTCCCTTTGTAGGTAATGGATTTCTTACATCTGGCTGCTTTGAGAATTTTCTCCTTCATATTAACTTTAGTGAAGTTAATTATAATATGCCTGGGGGATGTCTTATTTGGATTGAGTTGTGCTGGAGTTCTGAAACTGTCTGTTATCTGAAGTTCAGAATCTCTTGGCATGTCTGGAAAATTCTCTTTCATAGAATGATCCATTTTTGCTCTCCATTTCTCTTCCTCTTTGAGAGTTTGGGAGTGTTCAAAGGCTTTGTATTCAATGTCAGAAATCCTTTCTTCTGCTTGCTCCACTCTGTTACTGAGGGCTTCTACTGTATTTTTCATATCTTTGAGGGCTGCAAATTCTTGCTTCAGTGTGTCAAAATCTTTGATGGTTTTGTCTTTAAATTCGTTAACTTCTTGAGACCACTTTTGAATTTCTCCTCGAATTTCTAATTCTGACTTTTAAATTGCTCCTCGAATTTCTAATTACAAATT
This sequence comes from Loris lydekkerianus, assembly GCA_963574355.1. NCBI lineage: Eukaryota > Metazoa > Chordata > Mammalia > Primates > Lorisidae > Loris > Loris lydekkerianus. The sequence continues at coordinate 23,855 of CAUYPK010060214.1, read as the reverse complement.
TTCCTCCATTCTATTAATCGTGTTTGCAATTCAAATTCTGAATTCGATTTCTGACATCTCAGCCAGCTGTTTATGAATGGGATCTTCAGTTACATCTGCAATGTCTATCCTTGGGGGGGGGGGGGTTTGATCTATTCTGGTTATTCATGTTACCAGAGTTTTTCCGTTGATTCCACCCCATGATTGTTTTACACCATTTGATTTTTCCCCTGGAACTTTGTTGAGGACCCGTACAGTGCTATGGCCTGAGAAACTGGAGACCTGTTTGGTGTGGTGGGGCTAAATACTTCTGTCTTGTTTTCAGCTGGTCTCTGTTCGACCCTAGTGAAACAGTTATTCTGGGTTGAAGTCTCAGCTGTGGAGAAATACCAGGAATTAAGTCACCCTGCTCCCTACAGGCAATAACTGGAAAAGGAAAATCAAACCTTTCTACAACCACACACCCAGGGCACCACCTGAATAGTCCTCAGGTGACTGGCTTAGTTCAAAAAGTTGAAATCAATTGTCTCAGTCAGCACCTGTCTCAGGTGGGAGAGTTTAAAAAGTCTCTGGCAACTGGATTGCAGGGGTCTGGTGACTACTCAGATATGGCTTGCTCCAGTGCTCCGTGGAGTCAGGAGCAAATAGATCAGTTTGGGAAGGTTGATGCCTCCTTCCCCACCTTGCACCTCTGTCACACCCAGTCACTGATAGCCCTGCAGGGCTGTGACTCAGTTGCCTGTAGTGAACAGATACTCCAGGGGTTTGCACATGCCTGAATCACAAGGAAATCTATTTCTGCTCAGCCAGGCCACTGCGCTCTGCCTCTATCTAGCAGGGGGAGGTCAGGCCTGACAACCTTGGGCGCTTGATGGAGGCTGGGGGGTGTTCACTAAGTTCCACCCCCACCCCTGATTGATGTCACTGACAGAACAACTTTGCAGGAATTTGTTTATGTCCCCGCTAAATTCCCCTGCAGAAGAGAAGCTGTTTTGAGTTCCCAGAGCCTGAGCCTCAGGCCCTGTCTTTGCTCCTACAGGTTTGTATTCGGTTAGCTGTCAGTTCTAGCCACCTGTCTTCCTTTGTCTATAGGCTGACGAACCCCTGAAGGCCAGGTGTGTCTTAGGCTTAGTAAAGCGGTCATCTGGGTCAGCCCCGCCCTAGGAACTTCCCAGCTCTGCATATGTGTTTCTATTCCCCACACTCCACCCAGGCTGGTACCCCCTCAGGCAAAACCTTTATTCACAGGGCCTGCGTTTCCGTCTCTGTTCTGTTCCATAGTGGTTGCCACCTGAGTAGATGCCCGGCCTCCTCTGGTTGCCCAGGGAGACAGGGGGTGTGACTTCGGAATATCTGGGAGTGAGCCCTATCGTTGCCAAAAGACGGCTGCTGCTCTGCACCTCAGGGCACTGCCTCTCTGGCATGTTTCCCTCTTAGCTGACCGTCCTCTCCTCATTCCCATGTCATACAGTCAGCACTGACCAGCTGCAGTTTAGGCCCTGTCCACACCCTTCAAGGAATCACCCAAGAATCTGGACTCCTGGGGGTCAGACCTCCAGACCTCAGAGTGAATAGTGGAGGGGAGTGCTGGGAGCTCAGAGTTGCAGGGAGAGACTATATACAGTTTTATACAGTTTTATGCCTGGCAGTAGAATGCTGTGGCACCCTTGTAGGGGAGGTAGGTCCATTTTTTAGAGGGTCTCTCCCTTGGAGTGTAGTGGGAGGAACTTTGAACTCTGCTCGTTTGTTTGTGGGGCACTCCAAGCTGTTCTCATGAGGGAGGGGACTCCCGTCCGCTTGGTGATGGATTTTGTACCTTTTGTTTGTGTCCTTGGAGTCGCAGCTCGCCTTAGCGGGGTTGATGTGCGTTCTTCAACCTTCTCTCTTGGTGAAGCTCTAATCCACCAGGTTATTTGCTAAATTTCTGTCTTTTAACTCTCCTTCTGGATGGGAGCCTCTGTGGAAAGCTGGCTTCAGTCAGCCATCTTGTCTCCAACCCTCTAATTTTTAATTTTAAAGATCACTGTATCTCCAGTGCTCATATTTTCCCTGATTTTTCAACAATTTGTTTGAATCAGGACTCAAGCCCTATGTATTGATATTAGTGAATGTTTCTCATCTATCTTTTAATTGATAGGCTTCCCCCTCCATCTTGTTTCCCTTGTAATTTTTTTGTTGAGGAAATTATTTGTCTTATTGATTTTCATGGAGTATGGATTTTGCAAATTGCATCCTTTTGGTTTCATTTTATTCAACCTGAACCAAACTAGCTATGCACAATCTTAAACTAAAGAACACACATATAAACTATATAAACCATCAAAATTTATGCGTGTTTTTCTTTCAGAGGTTTGTAAACAAGGATGGCATCCTCTCCATCAAATGTGAAGTGCTAGGAATCAGGTATCCTTTGTGCTTACTTAATGTTCCTTTATGTGTTTTATTAATTTAGATATATCAAATATTGACTTAACTTACAACTTTAAAAAGAAAACTAAAAAGTGTGAATAACGTTAAATCTTTTGAGAAATGTGTTAACATGGGGAAGGGTAGATGGAGAATTTGAAATATTTAATTGAAACATAATTCATTCAGAAATTAAGGAAAAGTAAATTGTTGAATTCCATTACTACAAATGGTGGTGTTTTAAATGATATGATAAAGTACTTAATCTGAATTTTCTTAGGCTTTTAAATGGTCATATTCCCAGTGTAAATAACTCTTCTAGTAACTGTCTTAGACATATTCATAGTATACTGATAACAGGGCAATTTTCTGAATGCACATGAGATAAATGGAGTTAATACCACTAAGCATACAAAATATTTTTGTTGTACTGTGATCATAAATGAATCACAAAGTAAAATGATTAATCACAAATCAATGTTAGTAGGCTCACTGAAAGGCTATTCTTCCCTTTCAAGGCAGTTAGATGCTCTAAATTTATAAGATAACTAGTTTACTCTAAGCTATAAGCAGATATAGGCATCAGAGTATAGAAGAAAATTATGGGCAATTAGACCAAAGTGATGACTCTTTATATATATTTTAGCACATTTTTATCATATGGGTATTGTGTAAATATACAAAATGACCATGTATTACAGGTAGGTTTTAGATAATGTAATACTAAGAGAACTAGAATTTGAATACATGTCAGTGAGATTTAAAAATCATAAATTGTCCTTATTTCATCAGCCTTTAAATAGCTTTACTTTATTTTGCAATGACTAGAACTTGTAACTTTAATAAGGACCATTACCATGATCTAAATAATTTTGAAAGGAATAGGCTTTCACAAAGAAGCAAACGGTATTCATGCTTTCAATAAATACTCCCTTAAAACAGGAGGAAATGAAGAGTTACGGTGCTAGGATTGTTAAAATAACTCTATTTGAACTGAAAACTCCATTAATCTGAGATCAAAGCTATTAATATCAAATTAGCAAAGTTTTTTATACATGTGCAAAGAACTCTGAGGCTGTAAAAATGAAAATGAGGACTAAAGGGAAAGACAAATAAACCTAATAAAGGTACAGTAAACATTTTAGTAGTGCCCAAATGAAGAAAAAGAGAGGAAGTATGGTTGCCTTAAGATGCCCTAGAACCAAGGCTCGGCGCCTGTGGGTCAAGCAGTGAGGGTGCCAGCCACATACACGGGAGCTGGCGGGTTCAGATCCAGCCTGGGCCTGCCAAACAACAACAACTACAACCAAAAAATGGCCGGGTGTTGTGGCAGGTGCCTGTGGTCCTGGCTGCTTCGGAGGCTGAAGCGGGAGAATTGCTTAAGCCCAGGAGTTGAAGGTTGCTGTGAGCTGTGATGCTGCAGCACTCCACCTAGAGCGACAGCTTGAGGCTCTGTCTCAAAAAAAAAAAAAAAAAAAAAAAAAAAAAATGCACTAGAACCAGGACTTCAGAAATGCCTGTATGTGGCCTAAGTCAGTCCATACTTAAGTTTTCACTGGTCTGTAGCAAAATTACCAAAACAACAATGTAGAAAAGTTTTCATACAGCTTCTTTAGATTATTTCCTTCCCACTTTCTTTGCATTAAATTTAGTTTTCCTTAAATGAAATGCATCTTAGTTTCCTTTTTTGAAACTCTGAAAACCTGTGCAAAAGAATGTAAGCCGTGTGAGGGCAGAGATTATGTTTTGTCTATCACTTTTATCCCCTGGCGCTTAACGTAGTACCTAGCATATAGTAGACATTCAACAAATACTGTGGAGTAAATGAGAAAGAAAGCAGTGTCTGAGTGTTCCTTTGCGGGATGAGAAGGATGCAACAGGAAGTCATTGCATTGTGGATTTAGTAAATAATATACTCGTTATCTACTGCTGCATAACAAATTACCCCCAAAGTTAGCAGTTGAAGACAAGACACATTTATCATCTCGCAGTTTCTATGGGTCAGGAATCCAGGGATGACTTGGATGTGTGCTCCATCTCAGTCTCTCACAGGCTGCAGTCTTCTCAAGGCTTCATTGGGAAGCCTAGTTTACTCACATGATTGTTGGCAGGATTCAGTTCTTCACAGGTTATTGTGCCAAAGTTGTAGTTCCTCCCAAGATGTTGGCTAGAGGCCTCCCTTGGTTCCTTGCCATGTGTCCCTCTCTACAGAGCATCTCACAGCATGCAGCTTGCTTCATATGAGTGAGCACCAAGAGGCTAGATGAGAGTGCCACCAAATGAGAACCTAAGGAAACAGCCATAGTCTTCTGTAATCTAATCACAGAAATGACACCCTGTAAATTTTGCTGCATTTTATTGATTAGAAGCATGTCATTAGGTCCACCTCTCTCCCAAGGGAAGAGGATTACACAAAGGCATGAATTGTCATGATCATTGGGGGCCACATCAGAATTAGGAAATCTACAAAAAAATACGGTCCACCCTCAGTATTAGTGATTCCCACTTATTCTACATGAGAATCATCTGAGCACCATTTAAAAAGTGGTGCTCAGCTTCCTGGAGAAATAGCTAATTCTAGGGCTGGAGCATCATGTAGTGCCAGAAAGTAAAGAAGTGCTCAAAATCCTAAAGGATGAGGATAGGTCTGAGGGACACTGGAGCCAAAGTTTATGAACTTCCAATGTCCAAAGATGGAAAAATGTGAGGAAGAAAATAAATAACAGTATTGTGTTATAACCCAAGGTACAAAATAACTATCCATGAATCTATCCTGATATTAATGAGTGAATAAATAGAAGAGATAAATCTTCCAAACAGAAGAACTCCAAATAATGTATGTAGATAGTCCACTCTTTCATGATTTTTGCAGGTCTACACTTTGGGATGACACTTTGAGAACATTGCTCTGTATGAAAATCTTAAGGCGGTTTCTCCCAATCTCTTGATGTGAGTTGTGCAAGTGTGCAACTATGAAAAATAGCATGACATAAAGCTTTTGATACTAGTCTACAGCTCCATAGACTTAATGGATTCTTGTCCTTAATTTATCATCATCCAACCATATGACGTGGATAAAGCACTTAACCTCTCTTGGCCTCAAGCTTCTCATCTGCAAAATAAAAAGACTAGTTTAATGACCATTAAAATAAAGCATATATCTTTCAATTTTCCAACTAGTTCTTTTATCTCAGATTTAATAATCCTGTGAAATCCAACCTAGTATTTCTAAAATGTTAGTAAAATATTTTTCTGGGAGTACATGTTATGATTATGAAACAATAGACTATTTCAAATTAGTAAGCCAAAGCTAATACACCCAAATTAATATCATCCCCGTTCCACATCATCCCAATACACCTAGTTCAATGATGCTGTCATTAATCAAAATATTTCTGAAATACTTTTAGTTAATATACATCAGAGCCAGCTTTTAAGGCACATAAAAGCCCCCAGTATCATTAGTTTGAAAGCACACCTCATTAACCAAATCCAGCAATTGCCAGTTTCTTACTCACATTAACCATCAAACAGCTCCAAATCATCCTTGGTTATTTCCAAAACTCAAAATTGCTCTAAAAAGACAGAGTCTTAATCATTATGGGGAAAGTAACACATTTGAGAACTTGATAAAAAATATGAAAGAGATCATATTTTTGATCCCCAGAGAAACACATCAGCAAAGAAAAACTTTGATTCCTAGACTCCAGGTTAGAAACTGTTGATCTTGGGAGACAAAGATTTACCACTACCAAGAAAATCCAAATATGTTGAGAATACTTGAAAAAAAGCTTTTAGAGCCAACTACTTTGCTGGAAAAAAAGTTTATTATAGGAAAAACACTGGATTTGGGGTGTGAATAAGGCATCTTAATATTTACGGCTCAGTGCCTGTAGCACAGTGGCTACAGCGCCGGCCACATACACTGAGGCTGGTGGGTTTGAACCCGGCCTGGGCCAGCTAAACAACAATGACAACTGCAACAATAAACTAGCTGGGTGTTGTGGCAGGCACTTGTAGTCCCAGCTACTAGGGAGGCTGCGGCTGAGCCCAAGAGTTTGAGGTTGCTGTGAGCTATGATGCCACAGCACTCTCCTAAGGGCGACATAATGAGACTCTGTCTCAAGAAAAAAAAAAAAAAAAAGATTTGGATTTTGATTTGGCTGTGTCACTAACTAGTTGGGGACAAAGAAGTCACTTACCTCCTAGTTTGAATTTCCTCATTTGCAAAAATGGAGAGAAGGAGAAAAATGGATTGAGCTACATCAGTAATTCTCAGAATGTGTTCACTGGATGAACAGCATCACATACGAACTCCTCAAAAATATGTAAATTCTGAAGCTCCACCCCAGACCTACTCCATCAGAAACTCTGCAGGTGGGGCTTTGCTACCAGTGTTGTAACAAGCCTTCCTGGGAATTCTAAGGCACGCTCATCCATGGGATATCCACAGTCTCTTCAAGCTCTCAAATTCTGTAATTTAGTGGGAAAGGAAGTTAAAATACAAAGCAAAAAGCAATACTGTTACCTCTATTAAAGATTTCTTAATTTCTGAGGGATAACAGGATGAGAGTCTCGGTTTTTCCTTATTACCCTCCCTACAATATCCTCCCCAAATTCTTTATAAATACTAAATCTTCAAATCTGTACCATGTGGAACAATTTTGGCTTAAAAAAAAAAAAAAAAAAAAATTCTTGGGCCCAGAGGTAGGCGGGACAGCAAATACCTAGTTCAACTTATTATCTTGAATAGTTACTTCCCTTCCTCCTACCGGCTACCCAAATTATTCCATGGCTTTAATAACAAAGGAGAAAAACAACTAGAATTTGTTTTTATCTAAAAGCAAAAAATATCTTACTTTCAATGAAAATGTGCTCAAGACACCACTTGGACTTAGTAAGCAATAGTAAAAATAACTATTCTACCTTGGTACTAATAAAATGCAGAATGATTTTGAAATTAATAAGATTAACAGTTCTTATTCTGATTTCAAATGAGTAGACTACGTATCTGGTAGTAAGGAATTATTTTTACTTATGGAGGTATGCTGGTGGTATCACAGTTATATATAAAATAGGAATGTCCTTATCACACAATGAAATATTATAAAATGAAATATGCCATCTAGGGTTAGCTTCAGTATCATTGGGAGTTGAGGCAAAGTGGGGAAGGGGGTGGCTAAAGGAGACAAGCTTGGCTGTGAGGAAAGAGTTAAAGTAGATATGGATATGTGGGGATTCATTTTATTCTCTCTGCTTGTAATTTTTATAATATAAAGTTAAAAATACAAAAAGCTAGTTGTCTGCTGTTAAGGAGGGAAAAAGCATGTAGGAAAAAGGGGAAGTTGTCTGCTGTTAAGGAGGGAAAAAGCAAGGATCTTGGTGACTAAATGAGTAAACTGTAATATTAAAAACGTTTACTCATTTCAAAGGGAAGTAATGATGTTGTACCATAATCCAGTATCCACCAACCTATTACTAAGAAACATGGATATTGACATCCCAATTACCATAAGATCCAAACTGATGGCGAGAAAGTAGAGAACTGTCAGATCCAAGGAACAGTGACTTTATGACTCTCACAATAAAGAAACATTCTAAGGTATGATTCTGAAATTCACATTTCTACTTATCTGTAAGGATAGTTTTTTTAAACCTAGAGTCTTTACAATAAAAACCAAGACACTGGCACCAAATTTCTCACATTATTCACACATTAAATCTTATCCATATTTAAATGAAATTGCCACTATTTGAGAAATTTCTTCATTAAACTGCCAAGTTCCCAACTTTGGTAGTGGCTTTAATGAAGTAGAATATGTAATACAGTTTGCTCTCCCACTCACACCAACGTGGGCAGCATTTTTTATCCACTGATTACTGTTCACTGGCAACATAATGATAATGTCTACTACATAAACCAGCAAATCTCTAGAGAAGCCCTGGTCCAATAGAACTTTCTGTAATGGGTATTGCATTAAATTTGTAAATTGCTTTGGGTAATATGGACATTTTAACAATGTTGATTCTTCCTAGCCATGAGCATGTATGTTTTTCCATTTGTTAACATCTTCAGCTATTTCTTTTCTCAGAGTTTCATAGTTCTCTTTAGAGAGATCTTCCATGTCCTTTATTAGGTAAATTCCCAAATATTTCATCTTCTTTGGCACAACTGTAAAGGGAATAGAGTCCTTGACTGTTTTTTCGTCTTGACTATCATTGGTATATATAAAAGCTATTGATTTGTGGGTATTTTGTATCCTGACATGCTACTGTATTCCTTGATCACTTCTAAGAGTTTTGTGGTTGAGTCCCTGGGGTTTTCCAGGTATAAAAATATATCACCTGCAAAGAGTGAAAGTTTGATCTCTTCTGACCCTATTTGTATATACCCTTGATTGCCTTCTCTTGCCTGATTGCGATGGCTAAGACTTCCATTACAATGTTAAAAAGCAGTGGAGACAATAGGCAACCTTGTCTGGTTCCTGATCTGAGTGGAAATGTACTATTATGAAACCAATTTACAATCACTCTCACTTTCATATGAAAGAACAGATCACAACTATGGCCCAAGATGAAGGAGGGAATGGGAGAAATGGGGGGAGAGGGGAGGTCAGATCGAGGGAGGGTGAATGGTGGGATCACACCTATGGTGCATAATGCAAGGGTACATGTCGGGATCTATTAGTATAGAGTATAAATGTCTTAACACAATAATTAAGTAAACGAGATGAGGTATATATTAACCAGTGTGATATAGGCGTTCCTAATTCTATATGATATAAGCACATTGTACCCCATAAATGCATTAATGTATACATGATCTATGTGCTTATTATTTAATAAAAAAATAATAAAGAACTTCCTGTGAGGAAAATGTTAGTAAGTAGCCACTAGCCACATAATGGCTATTGTGTACTTCAAGTATTGTGAATGCGACTAAAGAACTAAACTTTCCATCTTATTTAAGTCATTTAAATAGTCTTGTGTGGCTAACAGACAGTACAGCTCTTGCATACCTAAGAAGAAAAACACACATACACATGTTTCACTTAATATCTAACTCACATTTATTAAAAATTGAAGATTACAGAAAAGCATAAGATCTGAACAAGTGTAATTAGCTTACCTTTGACTAATAAATGAAAGTATTTAATACCACAAAAGGAATTTTGAGAATGACTATTACAACCTCTGAAATAAAAGCAGCTATTTTTCAAAGAGAGCAACCACACACCTCCCTCTAGTGGCAAGAGATAAAGTTGCTGCTGAAAAGCTGAATTGCTCCTTTATACATAAAATTGCTCACAGGTATTTCTTTTAGAAAATTATAACTTACAAAGATTATAGATCAATATATAAGGAAAATAGATCTTATTTTTTTGTCAAAAAAATAGATCTAATTTTCACTTACTATGAACGCTAATCCTCTAGAAAGCTGATCTCTCCAGAAAAAAATATTTTGCCAATGACATTTGGGAAACTGAAGCCTTCACAAAAGAAGTTTAGAGTCTTAACTAAACTGTGAGCAAAAGAAAAGAAAGCAATTCTTCTCTGGTGGTAAATGTTCTTGGATAGAGCATGAAAGGAGATGACTCAGAAGTATGAAGTAGTGAGCAGCAGTAGGGTTTGTAAAAACTCAGGTATATCAAAAGAAACAATAAAAAATGGTATTATTACAAGGGTTCTTAATAACCAAAAATCTTTTCATTCTGATATTCAGTTTCAAAAGACAGCTCTGCCACATTGCCAGTTTTAATTACAACCATACATACTCATTTAGATTTAACTACTGAACTACTTTCAAGTACAAGTAAGAACTCAAAATAGAAACAGCTTGTTTTACAGCTATTATTATTCCCTCACAGCTTCAAGAAAAACAAGCTTTTATATACACTATAGTAAGTACAGAATGTACAGAAGACAGTGATATATACAAAAGTGCATTAATATAGTAATACATTGAGCATGAATATAGGAAAAACAATCCCAATTAACAATCTGATACATTATAGTATTTAAGACTACTTGAAGATTCTCCAAACCAGTCAACTTCCTACTTGCTTTGGTTATAATATTGATGCTACATAACTAATCTCTGAAACTAAAAAACAAAAACAAAACCCCACATTTTGAAATTTTTAACCATCTGTGAAATGTTTTATATATACTTGTGTTTATCATTAATAGCTTTTGACAAAAGGCCTATTATTACAACAAAAAGACTGAGTGAATAATACTTACATCTAAATTAGAGTACCTGAATAGGAAATTAAATTGATACACTATAGGAACAGGCATTATCTGCTCCATTCCTAGAAGCTTCAGCTAGATAACCTAACTGCAAGTCTTAATCGAAATCCAATAGGTCAGCTACCGTTAAAGAGCAATCAGATCCACAAAACAAGTCATGGCTTCAGGCCACTGTTCCTTAGAACAATTTAGAAAAGTGATAACTTGTCATTTATACATATTAATTCTACAACTACCTTTACACAATCAAAATGTATATGTATAATTAGAGCAATTCTCCTCTTTTTTCACTTCTATCCCTCACACCACAAAAATGAACACAGATTTTTCACAGGTTTCATTGACCACAAAGATGTAACAAAGTAACATGACAATAAAGAAAAAAGTACTACCTGCTGAATTCAGAGAATACCAAACCATTTTTTTTGAGTTCAGAATGAATGTCAAATTAAAATTCAATTTACCATTATGTGAATCTATGTTAAATACTAACAATAATAACCTTAATTTAAAAAGATAATTGGAGGGAGAACTGAAAATAGTTTTAATATTAGGAAAAATAGGAAAATAAAATTTTAGTCAAATCTTCAGCTATATCGTGCAACATCCTTATCACTCTTAATAGCCAGTCAGAAGAATTTTCAGAGTTCTTTCTAAGCCTTTGGAATACGTAGATTATTTTCTAAGAAATAAGACTCAATCATTCGAAGGAGTTATGTTCCAAATACTATGATGACAGAAATGACTAGATCAAAGTATCTCTTTAGAGGGTTCTCACCCACTTAACATGATTTCATTTTTAAGATAAAATTTATCTTACTTTAGTAGACTTAAAACGAATCCAAAGTTACCACAGTACATGTGTATACAAACACTTATTTTTTAACTAACAGTCCTTTTCAGGATTAAAATTACTTCTAGTTTAAATCTATTGAATGTCAGGTCACTCAACACTGACATTATTATTATTTGAACACAACTGGGGATTTTCCTATCAACTGCCTCCAACTATGCACTGACTTAAAGTAACCTCTCCCCCTTGATTCTGAACAAACATTTTTCTTGAAGACAGTTGTACTAAAAGGTCATTTGTTAAAAGGGGAAGGTAGTGTTCCAGCTATTTACACAAATGAATTCAAAGAATACCTAATGTCACTAAGAGATTCAACTTGCTATATAATCTCTGTGTATGTACGTTTGTCTATACCTTGAAAATTATCACTCCAGATCTAAAAGTTATTTGGTTTTAAAAAATATCCTGGCCTGTGACCCTCTTCAGGAAAAAAAAAAATATATATTAAGACATACTTTAGATAATTTTCGAGGTCCTTCAATGATCTAGGTGGGCCAAAAATAAAGTTAAGCAAACGAAATTTAAGATCTGCAGGTTTTTGCTTTGTTTCACAATCTATTACCATTGATTGGCTCAATTTAATGGCTTTGTTTACTAATATCTGACACCATGGGCACGATATAAAATGAATTATAACATTTAGATTGTTTTTGAGTTTGGAAAAAGCCTGATATTGACAAAAAGTACAGAGTTCACCACCATTAAGGCACATGAGGTTATACAGAGTAACCTATGAACAAAATGTCTCTGCTAGAGAACCTGGAAACAAACATGACTTCTATACTGGTTATGTATGTCCTAACATTTTTGGCTTAACTATGAAAATATTTCATAAATTTTACAATTTTTAAAGCTCATCAGAATCTAGATACCTTTATACAATGTTTTTTGTAATTTTTCTTTTATGAGGATAAGATTTAGCACTTTCAAAAGCTAAATAAAATGGGACATCCACCCAATCTATAGAATCATTATTTTAGAAATCAATTTCTGGGATTAATTCAGCCATTATCTAATTTGTGCAAAGGATGGAGGAAACTGGACAAAACTGTCACAACCTAACAAAAAATTAAGATAAATAAGTCCTACGGGGAAAAAAAAAAAAAAAAAGTTTTTCCTAAGTTCTTGTTTTGGGACAGAATGAACTAGTCCTATTTACCCCACTACATAATATAGTATACTGCCTTTCCTTAATTTTTGCAAGACCATGGAAAATACATGCCATCTTGTTTAAGTCAAGGTTCATCCTTTAAAAAGCTATGGTAGGGACTGACACACTACAAGATCTCTAATAAAATGTATTTGGATGAATCCTGAGGCAATTTATCATACGTTCGGTTAATAAGGTTTATTTTAAAAAGGGAGAGAATTACTGGCTCCCATGTCAGCTCCCTTAGAGATGAGAACCAACAATGGAGCAAATAAATATTGCCTTTTTATTAACTGGTAAATTAGGGTTTATATATAAAAAGAAATAATATTGAGTTGGATTTATTTTAAGCTAGGCTCAGAGATATTCATGATTAATTTATTATATTCCAAAAATGAGATTAATTCAAAGTGAATTACCTACATGAGGCTTTTAAAACAGAAAAAAAGTATAGCATGTTAACAAAGACAAAAGAACTTTTTGCTTATGTCTTCCTTTTTTGGTTGGTTTCTTGTTGGGGGAGTAATAAAGACTTTTTAATCTCCCTCTTGGATCTTAAGCAAGCCCAAGTTGTTTAATGTTTTTTCTTTCAATCAAATAAAATATTTTCAATCTCTTCCAGACCAACTTTATGGGCTATCTCTAATTTATAGTATTATAAGAACAGTGCATCAGACTTACACAAAATTTCATGATGTACTTCTTGTTTATGCAAAACTTTACAAAGTAAAAATTGGTGCTGTGATACTTTGATAAACTTGTTTAATAGTATCTTAAATTAAATCTAAAGTAATAAGACTATTTGATTTTTGGAGGAACAGAGGAATTGTTTTGAAATTACATCAGACTTTAAGATTTTCTTTTACTAGTCACTGTCAAGTAAACAGTCTGTAAGTATTTGACAGATAAATACTGCTCTATGGTCTCTAAAAGGGGCCTATTTTCCTTTAAAAATAGGTAAAGAAGGTAGGCAATCATTCTGTTGGATTTTGCTTCTGCTAAGAGCAGTAAAGAAATATATTTGCTCTTCCTACACTTGGCAAGGAAAATAACAAGACTGACTTCACCTTCTGGAGAGTATTCTGGAGTCTATCCCCAAACTCTTTTTGGGCCCTCTAAGCTCATTAAGAGTACCAAAGAGCAGATAGTGGGAAAGTCAGGATTGTTCCAATTGAAAATGATAGATAGATATTTACCTTTATTTTAGTAAAAATTTAAATTATGACCTTAGTAGTCTTCAAAATGTTACAACCATACCACAGACCTCAGCAAAGCTGCAATGCATCAATTTTTATCCTCAGTTTTCATTCTTTAGTATTTAGGAAACCAGAATGAAATCAAAAATTTAATACACTTGATTATAAACAAAGTTTAAGCCTCTATATCAACTAAGAATTAAAGTTATTAATCTTTTTCTTAACAAGCTACTCGATATAACTAAAATTAAAAAGTAGAAATTCTATTAACCTCTGGATTCCAGAGTTTAACAAATATTGATTAAAACTCTTCCTACAGAACCATGATTACTTACAATACAAAGAAAATTACCAAAGTCAGAAAGCAGCTTGATTGTCAGTAGTATTAGTTTTCATCTTCTTTAACCCATGTGAATGTTCAAGATGTGGGAGAAGAAAAGGAACCTCACAATTCCCAATGTTTATAACAACAAACTCTCTACAAAAACATGTAAAGATATTCTATGATTTCACATTTAAAATTAGGGTTCTATTAATAACCAACAACCTAAAGTTTCTATATCTTACTACTTTGTATATATCTAATTTACAGAGAAGATTAGCAGAACTGTAAGGGTTTCCATTAGGTAATTTTGAATATTAACCAGGTCACATGCCAGAAGCTATTATGCCAAATATTTAAAAATTAGAGCTGTGCTGGAAAAAAAACAAAAAAAACAAAAAATTGAGATACAGAGACTTATTTTTTTGCCTCTGAGACAATTTTACAACTTAAAATTTCAGTAAGCAATGGAAAAGCAGAACTGGTTCTTTTGCCTAATTGCTTTTCTATTTGAATATTAATCAACATAACTTCAAGTCTAAAATTAAGCTACTAGTAACATTATTTCCTCAGTAGTCATCAGTTACAAAAAGAATACTGAATTTACATAACGTGAAAAAATAAATCTAACAGGAAAAAGATTAGGGCCTGTTATTATACCTTTGAGTTAAGAATGAATGAAAATAGAACTAAACCTAATGAAGGCACTATTGTAAACAGCAATCCATACCTTGCCCACTCCCACACCTCAAAAAAGATTTCTACAGTTATCAAGAATTATGCTATGGCCCTTTAGAAAAAGTAAACTAAGAAATTATAACATTAAGAAGGGAATGGAGTTATAATCTTCAAACATGTATGTATACTGACATAATAAACTACTTGTCAGCAGTACTTTAAAATCTTCTAAACTGTAAAAGTACTAAGGTCTTTGAAAAGCCTGCTTAACCACCATAATGTTTAAATAGTCAAAACATTTACCCAAGTCAGTGGTTCTTAAACTAGAATGTGCCTAAGAATAACCTGGCACTTGTTAAAACACAATGCTGGGCCCCTTCACTCACGTTTCTGTTTCACTAGGTCGGGGGTGGGCCCAATAGTAGGCATCCTAACAACTTCTCAACTTCTCAGGTAATGCTAAAGCTGCAGGTCCCTGGACCACCCACTAAGAACAACTGGCTTAAATTATTAATGGTATATCAGCACAGCCCTAACCAAAATTTTGGTCAAGATGCATGTAAACCAATAAGGATAGAATACTTTAGTGCTTAGAAAGAACGCTGATCAATTCATTCTTATTACATCAAAACGTCAACATCTGCTTCATGATCTTCCTCAGTCACTTTCAAGGACAGCACCTCTTCATTAAGGAACAGCCCGCTTAGCCTTTCCTTCCGGGCCTGCCTCTGTTCTTTCAGCTGCCTCTTACGGAAGGCCTTCTGCTGTAACTTTCGCTGTTTGGATCGCTTCTGTCAAAATAAAATTTCTAAATCAGTAAAGTTTGAGTTCTTTGTGTATTTACCCCCAAATGTTTTATGAATCAATTTCTCCATTTTCTAAATTTTAAGAGCTGTTAGTATGATCCTTGTTCCAATTAAGTAAGCATTGGCTTAGACTTGAAAATAATTCTTCAATATTCTACTTTTATGGTATTTGACCAGTGCCTTCTGATTAGGAAGGGCTAAAACTTGATAATTTGTTAGTTATAAATAACTAGATATTTCAAAGACTTCCTTTTAAAAAAAATCCAATAAGGTACATTGTTGTCAGTGCATGGTGAACATACTAATCAATACTAGGGAACACTACTGAAAACCAGTGCAGAGAACATTGCCCAAATCACTAATGATTATGATTCTCAAGTACCTTTCATCTAAGAACACTAGCAATTTTACAATGGCTGGGGAAAAAAATCATGCCTCTTTCATATTAGGAAAATACCATCTTAAAAGTCCATTAGAAACCCTGTGAGTACTCCAACCCTTGTCACTGGTGATCTGATGCCAAAAAGGAATGACCACATGTCCAGAGAAATCCCTTGGCAACCAACAAAGCTAGCTATGTTTCTGCTACTTCACTAAGAACCAGAGAAGGAATCTTTAAGTCACCACTGGGTTCCCAGAGAATTAAACAAATTCTCTTATCATCCTTAAAATGGCTCTCTAGACTCTTACCACTGCAAGGAACTAAACTGCCCTGCTAAGCCACAGCACCATTTTATATATGCTTACATTTTATTTTATTTTTTTTAAGTGCCTGACAATATTACTTATTTTTTTCAACAGTGAAAGAATAGATGGAAATTACAGAAAGCATTATTACATTTTAAAATTAGCTAAGAAGAAACATTCAAGATTAAAACATTAAGAAAACATTAGACACACACAAAACATACAGGACATTCTTAGGAGCTAATAGACAGCAACATCAGCAACATAGTGAGATTCGCTCAGTAGTGAGTTGCAGTCAATATTGCAATCTTGAGAATAACTCCTTATTTCCACCAATTTATCTTACTTAAAACAGAAACAAAAATCAGGTTAAACTGAATGTAACAATATGGTTGTGGGTCAAAATAGCATGTTAAAGCACTCAGGCTAGAGTGCTTAGTTCAATAGCAGAGCATCCTGCTTGCACAATTAAAACCAAAACCCACAGGCATCAAGACAGCAGGATCATTTTAACTCTTTAAGAAATTTATGTGAAGGAGTACTAATGTTAGTACTGAAAGGTAAAGTTTTGTATTGATTAGACTTTTTACTTTTGAATCCCGAATCCGCTCTGCTGCACTTGCAGACAGGTTGCTGTCACTGTGTGCTCGACTCATGTTGGCACTGGAGTTTGAAGCAGAGTTTCCAACACTGGACCCACTGCTGCTTGCAGAACTGACCATGCTGGCACTGCTGCTGCTGGCGCTGGCACTGGCACCGCTCACTCCACTGGTGCTCGCACAACTAAAGTTGCTTCTCTTCCAGGCCTCTCTTGCAGGCCGTTGGCGAGGGCTATGCTCCTTGATATAGTTTCTGACCTTGGGATACACAGACAAAAACTGGTTAGTGTTTTACCCTTTCTACCCTCAAAATTCTGGGAGGGAAAAACTACATTGTACTTAATCAAAAGTGCTGTAGATTCATAAGTAAGAGAACAGAAGGGCAAATGAAATCTCTAAATTTAGAAATAAGTATCAGAAAAATGAACAATATTCAAAATTCTAGAAAACATGAGCTAGATTTTAAAAGCATATAAAATATGGCCGGCTCAGTCGGTAAGGCGCTGGCCCCATATACCAAGGGTGGTGGGTTCAAACCCGGCCCCAGCCAAACTGCAACAAAAAAAGTAGCCGGGCATTGTGGCGGGAACCTGTAGTGCCAGCTACTTGGGAGGCCGAGGCAAGAGAATTGCCTAAACCCAGGAGTTGGAGGTTGCTGTGAGCTGTGACACCATAGCACTCTACTGAGGGCGATAAAGTGAGACTGTCTCTTAAAAAAAAAAAAAGCATATAAAAAATAATCAGTAACTGGAAGGCTATTGGCCTTCATAATTTAAGATTGCAAGAAAATAACACAATATAAACTAGCAACAAAACAACATAGATGAGATAAGGTGGAGATAAAGGTCTCCACTTCAGATGATTAAAGTAAATTTCAGATTATATCTAAGATCAGAGTGTTTCCTAAATCTTAGCTAAGGGCCAACAGTACTTGTCTTCAAATACAAGATATCAATTTAACATACTAATGAAAAATGAGCTGGAATGTAGAAAATTATGCTATGTTGGGAGAAATATTGAAATGCGAGAAATTTTTCATAAATAATGACAAATGCAAAATAAACAAACAAACCAAAAGTAGAACTTAAGAAAAAAACTATTCATTCCATCATGTACTAGAGAAAAAGAGCAGCAAAGTAGCTTTTAATAATTGGTATTCAGATAGTCAATTAGTCTCCTGTAAGTTGAATTAGAATAAATCTATATCTTAGCCTAATCACCCCTTATGTGGTAACATTAAGTTTCAAAGCCTATATAACTGAAGAGCAGGTTCTAGATCCACAGTGATCCCAGAAAGGTACTGCCAGATGTGATGTGCACAAGTCCTCTTAAATCTACATGTTCTCTAATATTACCATGATTTTTGCTAATATTACATTTTATAGCAGTAATTTTGACCTTGTTTATCCATGCATTTACAATGAATTACTCAAGTCTACATTTTAGAAGATGGTGGTATTTTCAATAGGTAAACAATCTATATTTTCTTTACATACCTGCTTCAGTTTTTCATCTGTGAGACAGTTAAGTTCAATAATAAACTCACTGTCTGTAGGGGAGATTTGAGCAGAAGGATCAATGATTTTAATAATGTCAAGTTGCTCCCGAAGACCCATCTCAGTACTGACTTTACGACTCAGATATTCAATATATTCCACCTATGTGATAAAAAATTACAACAAACAGTATCATTGCTAAAACCTCTGATCCTTTACTATGTCAATTATAATGTGTTTTATATATTAGAAGCACTTAAGATTATACCCCAAAATACAGTTATATTACTAAATCTAAATTTGAGATACATTTACCCAATAACTTTAAATAGGCAATAAACTGAGCCTCATATATTCTCCACACACATGCTTTTAATTAAGAATGTGGAGATATTTACCTGCTCATCATTTGTCATTGCACTCCAAGGAAGTTCATCTAAATTCCGGTGCTTGTTTTTCTTCTTAGGAAGCAGGCAAGGTGAACTTGGAATACTGGGTATGACATCAGAAAGCACATCACTCCCACTGGCAATGTCACTGCCTGGTAACTTTATAAAAATAAGGAGGGAGGGGGTAGGGAAAGCAAAATACTATAAAACTACATTTTAATCATACCAATATATCACATGTTGATTAAATCAAACAATAATGATTAAAAGGTACTTTAATATAAGACTCATGGCAGATACAGAATCTTTATATATACTTTATATATATTGACTATTTCACTGAAAGATGTTTTCCAAAAGCTTAAAATCATAATCAAGACTTGTTAAAATGGTAATAGTATATGATCATCATCAAGGCTTTTAATTTATACTGTGAATGTGACTAGAGCCCAGACAACTTAACGAATAACCAGCTTTGGTCACTATTTCAGGATACCTCTGTGATCTGCCACTAACTGGATTTGTGTCAGTGACCATGCTAGACATATGGCCAACATAAAGACAAATAAATCACGGTCCTTGTCCTCAAGTTTGTATGAACTTCAAGACATTAAAATTAATTTAACATATGCTGTAAACCAGGGGTCCTCAAACTTTTTAAACAGGGGACCAGTTCACTGTCCCTCAGACAGTTGGAGGGCCGGACTATAGTTTAAAAAAAAAAAAAAAAAAAAAAAAAAAAATACTATGAACAAATACCTATGCACACTGCACATATCTTAGTTTGAAGTAAAAAAACAAAATGGGAACAAATATAATCACACCGCTTCATGTGGCCCGCAGGCCGCAGTTTGAGGACCCCTGCATGAACACTTTAAGGACCAGAAGTATCATTAATGAAAAATTAAAAAGAAAATAGTTGAGGACAAAGGAGAAATAAAACCAAGCTAAACGCACAGAAAAATTAATTTAAAGTGAGATAAACAGCAAAAATATGTTCTATAATATATTGGCCATTAAACACAATGGATATAATTTTTAACAGCTTAATTGAGACATAATTTTATACACAGAAATGCACATATTTACTTGTATAATGTATACAATTTGATGAGTTTGCACATACCCATATGCCCATATACCCATTTACCAAGGTAATAAACATACCTGTCACTTTCAAAAGTTCCAATGGATTTAATTTTAAATAAATGTATTTAAGTCATTCATCAAAAACAAAGTATTTTCTTCTACAAAGTACATAACAATTTTGAGAAATACTGGTTTCATTTTTACAAGGTACAAAACAGCATCTTTTTAAGTTGCAAATAGAGTTTGCAATTGTATCTGAATTCTGAACTCTGGTAGGGTTTTGAAACTACAAAAAGAAAAGAGTTACTTTATGAAAACTATTATAATCACATGTACTTGATCTCCTATTGTATACACAGCAGTATAATAGGTACAGAGGATTCAAAGGAATTTAAGTCTTTACACAAAATCTTTATACTCTATTTGAGAAGGTAATACAGTAACACAAACACACAATTATAAACATAGTACATAATGAATACTAAGTTTGAGATGGCATGTCATCAATGGAAATATCGAGCAGTCAGTTAAAGCTGCAGGGTTAAAGTTGGGAGAGCTATAAGGGACTGTAGGCAGGGATGGGAAGTTAATCCTATAGAAAAGATGAGTGAAGCCACAAAGATGGGGTCAATCACCATGTAAGATGACTATGACATTCAGAATGAAAACTAAGTTGAGAGAGACCATTTTCTGTAAGTAGCTGCTCCTCTTTAAAAATCCACATTTTTACAATGACAGTCATTGACAAATACAAGTACATAAGCCACTTCCAACAATTCGACTTATTTTAAAATCTCATTAACAAACATTGTTTGAATTGTTCACCACTGGTCCTAATCTTATCTTGTCAATGTTACGGAAGTATGATTGCTGAATACCAACAGGAAAGCTATCTCTTTTTCAGACTTTAATGGGAAAAAAATAAAATGCTTTTGTATTTTCTCTTTGACTTCAAATCTCATTAGAAATCTCCTCGGGTCCCTAAAACAAAATGAGACATTCCTTACCATATGAAAGGCCTCCCATACTTCAAGATCCTTTGATAAATAAGGTAAAAAAAGGAACTCTTAAAATATTTGTATTTTCAAAATTGAAGAATAACTTTCATCTGAATCTTTAGTGAGTATCTGCTAGGTGCCAGACCATATGCTAAGCACTTACAATTGTATCTTTAATTCTGTTTATGTGTTTGTTGAGGGAGGTGGTGTAAAAAGGCAATTAATGGTTCTTTGACCATTTAAGTTTTTTCAGGGAGAAGTAAAAAGATGCCAGAGTTCCAATTCCAGCTCCACTGCTCACTAGCAGTGTGAACTTGTGTCAGTTTTTCTTTGATGCCGGGTGTGGTGGCTCATGCCTGTAATCCTAGCACTCTGGGAGGCCGAGGCAGGTGGATTGCCTGAGCTCATGAATTTGAGACCAGCCTGAGCCAGAGGGACCTTGTCTCTAAAAAACTAGCCAGGTGTTGTGGTGGGCACCTGTAGTCTCAGCTACTTGGGAGGCCGAGGCAAGAAAATCGCTTAAGCCCAAGAGTTTGAGGTTGCTGTGAGCTGTGACGCCATGGCCTCTACCCAGGGCAACAAAGTGAGACTCTGTGTCCAAGGGAAAAAAAAGAAGTTTTTCTTTGAGCCTCAGAGTTCATAGTAAAATGTGGCTAATACTATCAATCTCGGCTCCCATAGGTCAGTGGTTAGGGCGCCGGCCACATACACCGAGTCTGGCAGGTTCAAACCTGGCCGTGGCCTGCTAAACAATGACAACTGTAACAAAAAATAGCCGGGTGTTGTGGCAAGTGCCTGTAGTCCCAGCTACTCTGGGAGGCTGAGGCAAGAGAATCACTTAAGCCCAAGAGTTGGAGGTTGCTGTGAGCTGTGACAACATTGCATTCT
The DNA here is from genome assembly GCA_963574355.1 of Loris lydekkerianus. NCBI lineage: Eukaryota > Metazoa > Chordata > Mammalia > Primates > Lorisidae > Loris > Loris lydekkerianus. Next base: position 2,066 of record CAUYPK010060214.1, on the reverse strand, counting down.
ACCAAGGGTGACATAGTAAGACTCTGTCTCAAAAAATAAAAAAATACTATCAATGTCAAATGATTATTGAGAGGTTTATATGAGATTAACATGCCTGGTATAGAGATGAAACTCAGTAGAAGACATTTTTCTTTTCCTGCCCTTGCCATTATTTTGGATTCTTAGAAAAGGTAGCATAAGTTAGGCAGGGTGGCTCATGTCTGTAATCCTAGCACTCTGGGAGACTGAGATGGGTGGATTGCTTGAGCTCATGACTTCGATACCAGCCTGAGCAAGAGTAAGAGCCCATCTCTACTTAAATACAAAAAAACTAGCTGGGCATCATGGTGGGTGCCTGTGGTTCCAGCTGCTCAGGAGGCTAAGGCAAGAGGATTGCTTAAGACCAAGAGTTTGAGGTTGCTGCGAGGTATGATATCATGGCATTCTACCCAGGGTGACAGGGTGAGGCTGTCTAAAAACAAAAAAGAAAGAAAGAAAGAAAAGGAGGCATCAACCTTCAGAGAATGCCAGGTGTTGCTAAACTGGCTAGGTTAAGTTTAACAAGGCAGTGTTTCAGAAGAATAGAAGGGGAAAAAGAAAAAGGCATTTAGGTAAGGAATCATAGATGGAAAAAAAAAAAAAAAAACACAGGCTGAGGAAACATATAATAAATTAAAACATCAGACTGAGGACTGGGGACAGGCAGGAGATGTCTTGCAGTTTTTTGATTTGGGGCCAAATTGCTTGCTGGAGCTACCTTGGAAGGCTTAAATGAGTGGACAGACTTGAACAGTGTTGAGCAGCTGGGTTTAAATACTGGGTAGGGTGGATCTCCCATCAGCTTGGCTGCTAGCTGGGCTGCCATTGAGAAGGGTGTGTGAGAGAAATGGTCAGCTGGGTCCTGGTGCAGGGTCAGCTCTGGCGTACCTACTGAGATTGGGAATCCACTCTTGCATTCAGCTGAGCAGCTCCTGCACCCCCGAGGATTGTTGTCATGGGACACTGTGAGATGTGCCTCCTAAGGAATCTGGTGAGAGCTTTAAGACCCAACCACCAGGGGACTGAATGTTGACGAAAAAACCAGGCCCTGATTGAGAGCAACTAAGTCAAGAAGACAGGACCCCATATCTCCTTAGCAACTAGAGACTGGTTTCCAGCACTCACTGTTCACAACAAAATCAGCAGTATGTTCTCCATCTCCTAACACCACAGTGCCACCTGATGTCCAGACAATATATTGCTATGTACATGTATATATATCTATATCTACATATAATATACATATGTATAAATATATACGCACACATACAGTTATAAATTTTTTTCCCCATTTCTCTTTTTAATTTTTGTTATTTTTACTTTTTTTTTTTTTTTTTTTTTTTTTTGGTTTGTTTTGCTTTGGTTTGGTTGGTTGTATTCTGATTTTTTCATTGTCACTTTCTTTAATAGCAAGGGCTCCCTCATTTTTGTTAGGGTTTTCAACCACTTTTACAAACTTTCTTTTTTATTTCTCTTCTCTTTTTCTATTTTGGCATAGATTTTTATACTTTTCTCATCTTTCCCACATACATTTTTCATATGACAGCTAAGATATCCCCTTTTCCTTTATCTTACATATGTTTAATTTTCTTTATCTATTCTCATTTCTTTTTTTTACTTTCCTTGTGTCTGAGGGCTAGGGGTCACAGCAGGGGTCTGACTCAAGGAAGTCACAAGCTCATAGTCCAGGGTATCCTTCTAGCTTTGAATTTTGGAAAGACAGTATTGCCAGGTGCCCACTGTGACATACTGCTGAACTTTCATTTGTTTTTTTCTTTTCTTTCTCTTTCCATATTTGGCAGAGGTGAGGTCTTGCTTTTTTTCCAAGGCTGGTGAGGAGCTCCTGGCACAAAGGGACCTGATCAGCCTCCCCCCCCCCCCAAGTGTTGGGGCTACGGGTGTGGCCCCCGCACTCGGTCCAACAACACTATTTTTCCTGTTGCTCTCTTGCTGTCCTTCTCTCCTTTTCTCCAACTCTAGACTTTCACTCCGCCTTTTTCTGCCCTCTTTCTCCCTGCTGGCACTTTACCATTCTATTCCTGTTAGCG